>JARYGA010005861.1:0-21686 GCA_030545235.1 Helianthus tuberosus
ACCTATCTGTTGTTTTTATGATTTCAAAGTATAATTGATTATACATGTTAATACTTATCTTTTGACAAACTAAATGATTATTTATGGTTTAAACACTGATTTTTCAAGGATTATAAAATTAATTGTTGGAATAGTACTTATTTTGTTCACCAGACCGGTTGGTAGTATGATATAGCGCTATAGGATTTGACACCCCATTCCTGTTGTCATGGAATGTCAGAAACCAATTTGTTTCTCCATCCAAATAGGGATTGCCTTTGTGGTATCCCTATAGTCTCAAAGGTGTATTTTGATGCACTAGGTCTGAATGAATTCTTAAATCACATTATTTTTGTATATTAAGTTATACTCCCAAAAGTATAGTTTGATATGCTCTCATATGTGATACTGTACAAAACCAACATGTATTTTGTTAATCATTAAAACATAGTTTGATATGTTATTTTCAAAAACCAAAGCATAGTTTAAATATGTTATTTATAAATCCAAAGTATACTTTTGATATACTACTGAAAATTATTATTTTTAACAACTAAAGTATATTTAATATACTATCTGTTTAACAATTGGGTTTTGGATAGTGTTTAGACAACGGGACGGGTGTAGTGTGATGAATACATGGTAGATACGCCGCTGGTACTTCTTATATATAAGTGTTTTCATCACATTACATACCGTGGCGTTATTTAGTACACTTGGGTTAACGATTTTGATCTAAATTATATTTTAATATATTACTTATTCGAGTTTCTTAAAACCAAAGTATATTTTGTATATGCTACAAACCTTTTATCAAAACAAATGCATTTTTGGAAACAAAACTTTTTACAAGGATCATGACTACTTTTATTAAAACATTTTCCTTAAACTTATAAGTCATGAATCCTAAATCAATAAAACCTATGTATCTCACAGGCATTTTTATGCTGACGTACCTATTTTTACACATGTTTCAGGTGCAGTTATGTGATGATTGTTGATACATGCTATACATAGGATGGACTCGTGCCTTAGCGACTTTAAAACTTGAAAGATAATAGTTGTACCTATTTGATTGTATTAAAACAATAAGTTCATTTATTCAATAAAACAAAATTACTTATTCCATGGTTGTGAAACAATGATTCTGTTGCAACACTCCCTGACGTTTCCGCCACGTTTTGTTGTTTTACGTGGTCGGGGTGTGACAATTCATTTGTATCAGTCAATAACTTTGTTTTCCAAAGTGATATATATATACTTGAAAATTTTTGTAAGTTGTGTTTCTTGAAAGTTTGAATTCTAGTTCCGCACAAGATTTTCATACATGTTGAAATCTATTGTCATACTTAGTCAAAGAGCATCTTATCTTGGATCAACAATTGGTATCAGAGCAGACTGAATAAATTATTTTCAAAAGATCAATTGCTCATTTTTTTTATAACAATCTCTTTAACTAAGCATGGCAAACTTTCAAACTTGGAACAATGCTTTCAACATTAGATCTATGTCAAAGCCTCCGACTTTGGTCAGAGAGGAGTACCCCCAATGGAGAATCAGGATGATTAATTTCCTTAATGGACATGATCGAGCTATTTTTCAATCCATTGAGAGAGGCCCGTACAGACCCACTGTTGAAATTACTGTTGTTCTAGCAACTGAGTACACACCAACAATCCCTATCTTTTTTGCTCCTAAACAAGAAATACATTGAAGCAAAGAAGATAAGGATATGGCGGATGCTGATGAAAGGGCCAAATCACTCTTGATTATGGCACTTCCCAATGACATATTTTTCCAAGTAGATGCATGTGCATCTGCTAAGAAAATATGGGATCAGTTGGAAAATCTTTGTGAAGGAGGAGAAAGAATGAAGAGAAACAAGATAACAAACTGTGTTTCTTCTTATGAAAGATTCAAAACTCTTCAAAATGAGAATCTTTCAGAAACATACAATAGGTTTACAAAACTTTTAAATGATCTTAAAAAGTTTGGTATTGAGAAGTCAAATGATGAAAGAAATGTAAAATTTCCAGGTGCCTTGCCAAGAGAATGGAGAAGTCTCACAATGAATTTAGCATCCACTCTAGAATTAGGGAACATGAATTTACATGATCTTTATAGCATCCTTCTCCCAAGAGAGAAAGAAATATATGAGAACTCAAACCACAAGGGAGGACCTATTGCTCTTATTTCTAACACACATAGAATAACCATTTCTGATCCACAAACCTCTAATTGCCGGGGCTCAGAAATTTCTAATAGCTCATCAGATTTTTCAGCTTTTGCTGAGGCAATTGTTGTGCTCATAAAAACTTTTTGAGAAAAGATTAAGAGGTGGAGGTGGCAAGTACCAGAAGGGTGAAAGAGGGAGGATGGAAGGTAGATCCAAAGAGAAGGGAAAGGCAGGGATAGTTTGCTACAAATGCAAACAAAAGGGGCACTATGCATCAGAGTGCAAAAACAAGAAACTGAAAGATGTAGCTTACTATGAGAAGAAGCTTGAAGAACCTAAACGGCAACAACAGAAAGTTAGCCTTATGGCATGTACAGATACCTGGCTAACCAATGACTCTTCTGATGAAGAAGAAGAGGAAATGACTAATTTCTGTTTATGGCTACAACTTCTGATGGAAGCTCTAGCTCATCAGAACCCAAAGTAAGTTGAGATAACATTGATTTAGAACAACAACTGAACAAAATTATGAAAGATTATGTGATTTTACAAGATGAACAATTATCAGAAAACACAAAATCTGATGATTTGCAAAAATTGATGAATGAAGTCAAACTTGAAAACCAGTTACTAATTGAACAAAACTTAACAAAGGAAGCTAAAATTTAATTTTATGAATGAGAAAGAAAAGATATATACAAAAAAAAATCATGACAATGAAATCAATGTAAAGGGTTTTCAAGAAGCAAAAGATTTTATACACTTTATTGAGTCAACACCTAAGAACAAAGGTGAAGGATTAGGTTATGTAAAACAAATACTAGAAATCCTACCACCTTTGTAAAGGCATCAGAAAACAATTATGATAAAATAATATCAGATTCTGATGCTGAATCTTGCAAATCAGAAAGTTCTGATAAATCTTTTCTACCATCCAAGAGCAGTATAAAAGGAAAGAGGGATGGGGTTCAAAACTTTTCTCATAATTCAAAAGGAACACATCCAAAATTTCAAAGAAACAATAATCTTCCGTCACAATGAATTTGTCTAAACATGTAGACAAAACAAGTTGTATGTATGTTGAAATTCTGAAGCTAATTCAACACCATCTCTAAAAAAACCATTCTGTTAATGGCTCAGCATTAAACAGAAGTTCTGATGAGAATTATTCATCTGACGAAGAAATATCAAGTGTATTTTCATTAGAAAAAGTACCCAAACAGGTTTGGGTACCAAAAAAATCTCTAACCTTATCATTTCAGGACCATCATGTGCAGCAGATCTGGTACTGCGGTTTTGGAAGCTCCAAGCACATGACTGGGGATAGGAGCCTACTCAGTAATTATCAAGAAAAACTTAGTAAATTTAAAATTTTTGGAAATAGAGTTAAGGGAAGAACTATGGGTTATGGTACCATACAGTATGGATCATTAATCATTAAGAAGGTTGCCTATGTAGAAGGTTTGAAATATAACCTAGTAAGTTGTGGGCAATTCTGTGACAGAAGCTTTCAGGTAACTTTCTTAACAGAAAAATGTTTACTAGTTGGTTTAGACGAAAACAAAGTTTATTTAAGTGGAAAAAGGATACGAAATTCCATCTATTACTTTGACTTTAAAGAAGAAATTGGGCATCCTCAATTATGTTTATTTTCAACAGAAAACAAAGGTAATAGTTGGTTATGGCACAAAAGATTGGCCTACTTAAATTTCAAAAATCTAAGCCAACTGGCAAATAAGAATCTGGTGAAAGGCTTACCTTTCATTTCAAAAATCTGTGTGAAGCATGTGAGCTGGGAAAATAAAAAAGAGGCTCACATAAAACAATTTCTGAATCATCAATTTCTGAAAATCTAGAACCTTTACACATGGACCTATGTGGACCTGTTAAAACAGCAAGTTTTTCTGGAAAGAAATACATTTTAGTCATTGTAGATGACTACTCCAAGTACACTTGGGCTGAGTTTCTAAGAAAGAAAAGTGAAACCGAGATCTGATCATCAATTTCATTAGAAAAACAGAAAAGCTGTTGAAATTGCCTGTAAGAAGGATCAGATCTGATAATGGAACGAAATTTAAAAATGAAAAACTTGAGACTTTCCTTACAAGCAAAGGAATTTCTCATGACTTTTTCTTCTCCAAGAATTCCACAGCAGAATGGAGTTGTTGAAAGAAGAAATAGGACCCTGGTTGAAGCAGCAAGAACAACGCTTGCTTATGCATGCTGCCCACTTACTTTTGGGCTGAAGCAATTGCAAATGCATGTTTTACACAACATAGATCTATCATTAACAAAAGACACCAGAAAACTCCCTATAACATCATCAACCAAAGGATCCCAAACATCAAATTTTTACACACCTTTGGCTGTAGATGTTTTATCTTCAATGATTTTGATAGTCCTAAAAAATTTGACATAAAAGCTGAAAAAAAAGAATTTTTCTTGGTTACTCATTGTCCTCAAAAGCTTATAGAATCTTTCTTTTAAATTCAAGGACAATAAGAGAAAGTTTATATGTATCATTTGATGACTCATCGGAAACAAAAATTCCTTATGAAAGTTTTCAAGATATAAACTTATCAAAACAACAAGAAAATTCTAAAGATCTTCTTAACCAATTGGCTGAAGAACTTCTAGAACATGACTGCAAGCAAAATGTATCAAACAAAAACATGTCATGTACTAACCCTGCAGATAATTTGGAACCTCCATCAGAAACTATACAAAAAGATCAGAATTCTGGGAATTCATCAGAAATTCAATTGAACAACAGAATTCTGACCCTCTTAACCAAACAGAGGTAACAAATCAGGGGGAAGCTTCAAATCCATTAGGAAATACAAGCTCACACAACAACATAAGATAGATCAAGGGACTCCCAGTCAAACATAATTGGGAACCCTAAAGAAGGAGTTAAGACAAGATCTATAACAGCACATGAATGTCTATATGTTGGATTTCTAAGCATGATAGAACCAAAATCTATCAAAGAAGCACTGAATGATTCAGATTGGGTTCAAGCAATGCAAGAAGAGCTTGACCAATTTGAAAAGAGTCAAGTGTGGAATCTGGTACCCAAACCATCTGACAAATTTGTCATTGGATCAAAATGGGTATTCGAAAACAAACCTGATGAACAAGGCAAAATAACAAGGAACAAAGCAAGACTGGTGGTAAAGGGGTATTGCCAACAAAAAGGTATAGACTATGATGAGACCTTTGCACCAGTTGCAAGACTAAAAGCAGTCAGAATCTTCCTTGCTTATGCTACCTCCAAGAATATCAAAGTTTATCAGATGGATGTAAAATTAGCATTTTTGAATGGTAAGATTGAAGAAGAAGTTTATGTGAAACAACCAGAAGACTTTGTTGAACCTCAATTTCCAAAACATGTTTATAAACTAAACAAAGCTTTATATGGATTGAAGCAAGCTCCAAGAACAAGGTATGAAACTTTATCAAACTTCATAATCAATTATGGCTTCACCAATGGTACAAATGACACTACACTATTTCTTAAAACACACAATGGGGACACTTTATTGGTCGAAATCTATGTCGATGACATTATATTTGGATCAACCAATGAGAAATTTTGTAAAAAGTTTGATAAATTAATGACCAACCATTTTGAAATGAGAATGATGGGTGAGTTAAGCTTTTTTCTTAGATTGCAAGTTAAACAACAAAGTGATGGCATATTTTTTAGTCAATCAAAATATGTCAGAACTATTTTGAAAAAAATACTCACTTGAAAACTGCTCATCTTCAAGAACTCCCAAGGCAACTGGAAACAAACTTAATTCTGATGTTGAAGGAAAATCTGTTGATATGAAAACTTATAGGGGAATGATAGGTTCATTGTTATACTTAACAGCCAGTAGACCAGACATAATGTTTTCCAAATGTTTTCTAGCAAGATCTCAATGTAATCCTAAAGAGTCCCATTTGAAAGCTGTCAAAAGAGTTTTGAAATATCTAAAAGGCACATCAGATCTTGGATTATGGTTTCCTAAAACGCACAAATTTAGAACTAATAACATACATAGATGCAGATCATGCAGGATGCAAACTTGACAGAAAAATCACATCTGGTGCCTGTCAAATGCTGGGAGAAAAATTAGTATGTTGGGCAAGTAAAAAGCAAAATTGTGTATCCACATCAATAGCTGAATCAAAATAGGTGGCAGCAGCAAGTTGTTGTTCATAAGTTCTATGGATGCAAACTCAGCTAAGAGATTATGGAGTAAATCTGACAAATTCCAACTTTATGTGATTCAATGAGTGCCATTGCAATAACACCCAATCCAGTGCATCACTCAAGAACAAAGCACACTGATGTCAGATATCACTTTATAAAAGGATCATGTGGAGGAAGGTAATATTGAAATGTATTTTGTTCCAGGAGAAAATCAATTTGCTAATATTTTCACTAAACATTTAGATGAAAATAGGCATAATTTTTAATTGGCAAATTGGGGATGGTCAACATGATTGAACAAACAAAAGAAAAAAATTTTTCACAAAGGAAAGAAAATTCTGATATACAGACATCTGATCAGATTTCTGGTAAAACGTCTGAAAATCCATCAGAAAACTCAAATATTACTAGAAAATCTGATAAATCTTCAGAAATTGACCTAGTCAATAGAAATTCTGATGAAACTTGAAATATCTTTTTTTTCCACTCCTCTCATATGCATGAATATATTCCATACATAGTTATCATTTCCTAACATTTGTGTAAATTTCTCTTTGTTCATATTTCCATTCTTTTAATTTCTTTTATTTTCTTTAAACAAAATTCAAAGATTATCTCTTTATCTTAGGGTAGTTTACGACACAAAAGGAAAATTTCTGGGAAAACGTTAATGCATGTTAGCTCTCTCTCCAATATTCATTGCTTATCCATCAATATTTAGAGAGAAAGAGATGACATCTGGGCAGTTCATGATGAGAATTATCAGAACTCGGCCGCCTAGATCATTAATGCAGGAGATATTATCTCTAAAAATTCTTTTAGTTCTCTGAAATACAAGCTTAAATGCAAAGAAAATAGAGATAACAAAATATGAGTAGGTAGATACCATTTATGGCTAATCGTCACTTTCACTATAAATAACTACCATTTGCAGATCTTCTTCACCAGTCACTTTCAACAATCAGAAAACCCTAAAAGCTCTTCATCTTCCACATTCACAATAATGGCAAGAATCAATGCTGACTTTTTCCCACTTCCACTTCATCCCACTCACAACTTAAGGGTCCACACAGACCTAATTGGACTAGCTTGGGAAGGATGTAGTGTCATCCTTGCCATGCTCATGCAAAGTGTGACACCCGGCTATTTTGAGTCTGTACCGTACTAGCCTGACACGTGTTATGAATAAATAAAGGCAATATTTTATTAAATTTGGAGCTAATATGTAGTATTTGATGTTTGGAAAATCCAAAGTTTGTTAAAAATAATGTTGTTAATAATAAGATAAACGCTTATCGCGTAACGAACAAAATGCGAAACAAACGTTGGTGACCGCCCGGTTAATGTTAAAATACTAAAAAGATTCCGTTATGATTAAAATTTTATTTTTAGTCATATTCGTGAAGAAAAAATAATTAAAACGCATAAAATCTCTATTTTGCGAATTTAAGCGCATACTGCGCAATACCGCGCATACACTGCAAAATACGGACAACGTAGCCAGTCTAGGCAAACAAAATTTATTCAACAATATTATGGAGAGTTAATTTTTATAGAATGATAAAAATAATGTTAAACGCCTTAAAACATGATTAAAATGCAAGATAAAATACACAGTAGTCAGTTAAATACATGTCTATGCCATATATATATAGGAGAAGGATCCGTTAGGAACCGCCCTTTATTGCGAGAATCGTGAGAACCAATGTGAACACGATCAAAAAATACCTAAAAAATCTAAAAAACACCTAAAAATTTTTTTTTTACTTTTTTTTTTGGAAAAATCGCTATATTTCGTCAATAATAAAAAATTTTCAAAAAAAAAAAAAATTCGAGTAACAGTTATCCACGCGCATGTGCATTTGTATCGTTTCTTTGACAAATTCCGTAATTCATTACAAATATCAGACAATTGCATTTTCATTTACACTACCATTCATAATACACTACTTTTTACATTAACAATAATAGAAATGCACATGTGCATCTATATGTATGAACTTGTTATAACATTAACAACAATAGAAATGCACATGTGCATCTATATATATGAACATGTTATAACGTGTTTTAGTACACCACTTTGAATACGCATTCCCTTTCATCTATCATACCATCCATACTACACTACCATTACCTCCTACCATCTGTAATACAATATCATTGCTTTTTACCATTCATAATACAATATTATTACCAATATTTCACTTTATTATATGTACTCAACACCCTTTATACCATCCAAACAACATATTACATCATAAAGTGACAAATATAATCAAACCATCAACCACTAGATATAACTAACCAAAAACATGAATATGGGCCTACTTCATCATTTAAAATCACAAACCTTTTGTACCAAAACACCTTATTTCATGTTGATACATATAGATGCACATGTGCATTTCTAATATTGGTAATGTAAAAAGTAGTGTATTACATATGGTAGTGTAAAAGAAAGTGCATTTTTCTACTACTGTAATATATTATGGAATTTGTCCAAGAAATGATACATATGCACATGTGCATCCATAACTGTTACTCGAAAAAAAACGTTTTTTTTTTACAAAATATGTGACATCTGTGTCTCCACGGCCATCAAACGAATACCAAATCAATGAAATATTGTTTTTGATACTTGGGATTTGTATAAATATGTGTATCATTTGCACATATCAATTATTGTTCGATTTCAATCTCTAAATCGCTTTCTAGAAAGTTATACGCGAACTAATGCGTAAACGTAATCAGTTTAATGCGACAAACACTCTGGAACAGTGAAATGTGCTTAACATACCTTAAATAACCTTTACATAACTTAGAAATAAGTTTTGGAGGGTTTGGTGTGTCAAAATCAAGTTTATTCGATCGCAGGCACTATTTACGTCAAACTGCAAAAGTCTGCTGATTCGTAGGGTATCGAACCATCCAGAACTTGATCATAAGTTAAACATGACCTAAATATCCTTTACATAGCTTAGAAATAGGCTTTGAGGTGTTTGGTGCGCAAAAATAAACTTTTTGGTCAAACAGGGACTAAAAACGTCAAAAAGTGCACAAATTTGCATTTTCGCGCATATCTTACGTTCTAAATATATTCGGACATTCAAAAATTTATGTAATCATTAAAATAATTTATTTTAGTGATTGGCATGATAAAATTCCATTCGTCGCGTAATTTGGATCGTTATTCGCGTGCGTCCGTGTTTCGTCGTAATTAACTGAACAACGCAACCGTACGACCAAACGAACCGACATCCGAGATGTTTTTGAGCATATTTTAAGTTACCTATACTTTAACTTCATTTTAGAGCTTTGAAATGGGGTTAACGGGGCATAAACGAGTCAAAAATGCATCAAAAACCAAGTTTTAGGCCTGCAGGGTCTAAAATTGTAATTCTGTCAAAGTTTGCTAGGAGTGGGGCGTAAGCCCAAGCCTATTCTCATGCGGCCTGCGTCAGACCTTCAGCACAGAAACATTGAATCTGGTCTTTGAGCTTGTTTTGATGTTTTTAACCCCTGATTTTGGATGCTATGGGCTAGATTTTGATGGTTTTTATGTACCCCTTGTATTAAAAAACCTTGTGCCCACATGTATGGCCAAGATCGAAGCACGATTTGCGAGGAACGATCCAAATGGTGGTCCAAACTCTATAAATACCCAACCCCAATTTCATTTCAACTCACACTTGATCTGAGTTTATGCTCTAAGTTGAAGTTTTTGCTTCATACCTGAGTATCTTAGACCAAGTTCTTCCTAGCTTGGACCTTTTGTAAGTTTCTTTCGTTCTTTTATGCGTTTTTAAGCGTAAAAGTCAAACAGTGTTTGACTTTCTACTTTGATCGGTCAATGGTCAACACGAAGTTCGTTTGAACTTCGCAACGTGAGCGTAATCACGATGGTCATAGTCCCGTGTGACTATATCTACTGATTACCACGTTGATTAGGTATAGTGACGAGTCATAGTTTCAGTCAAAATGCGTATTTTGCAACCAAACTATTCTTGGGTATCAAAACCCTTTGTTTTGATATCAAACTTGTTTTCTAACTTCGTTAAACATGTTTTATCATGTTTAACTCGTCACTTTTAGTTTAGTGCTTATATAGGGTCGTAAGATAAGCGGTCTAAACAAACGCTTAGACTTTCGAACCCGACCCGTTTGGTCGATCATTAGGATATGACCAAACATGTTTTGTGACTATAGTTGTATAGGGAATAACCTTCCGAGGTTATACCTTATGGTCACTTCGTTTAGTTAATTGTATGATAGGTAATTTATATGCCTTAGGAAAATGACCAAAATGCCCTTTTTACGCATAAATTCATTTTAAGCATATCTAACCTAAATTTTTACATCTAAACTGATTAGGTAACATTATTAGACATGTTAAGGCATATAATACTTGTCATAGGACTAGTTAGGCGGTCCGAACGCGTTGTACGCGAACAAAGCGTTAAAGTAGCGTAAGCTACCTAAACGGGTCGTAATGGGTCGTAAGCACGTAGGTTAGGTTTCGATTTAGTATGTAGGCTTTGTTAAACCATATCATATGAGTTCCAATACTCATTTGGTTTACAAAACTTCATTCTATCCGATCTTCCGATTTAGGTCCGGTTATTAATGTAGTTATCTATATTAGGTGGCGATTGATTTCCGTGATCCTTCTAGCTTTGCTTGGTTGTTATTCAAGACTTCTAAGCATTCTCAAGTGAGTACATAGACCCCTCTTTTACTATTTTCAAATGTTCTGGGGTGAAACATGTGTGCCTATTCGTTATTTTCATGATTTCAACTGTATGATTATACATTCTAATACTTATATTTTGACGAATTGAATGATTATCTATGGTTTAAACACAAATTTTTCAAAGATTATAAAAATAATTGTTGGATTGTACTTATTTTATACATTCCCCAAGCCAATTGGTAGTACGATATAACGCTATAGGATTAGACACCCCATTCCTATTGTATGGAATGTCAGAAACCAAATTTTTACCAAATAGAAATTGCCTTTGTGGTATTTCTATTGTCTCTAAGGTGTAGTTTGATGCACTAAGGTTTGAATGAATACTAAATCACATTTTCTTTTGTATATTTCGATATACTACCAAAGTATAGTTTGATGTGCTCTCATATGTGATATTATTTACCAAAGTATAAGTTGATATACTATGTACAAAACCAACATATATTTTAATATACTACTGACCTTGTTTTTACTAAAGTATAGTTGATATGCTATTTTCAAACCAAAACATAGTTAATATGTTATTTTCAAAACCAAAAGCATAGTTTGATATGTTATTACAAAAACAAAGTATAAATTGATTATACATGAACATTTTTACATTGGTGGTTTGTTTGGGTAAGTGATTTAAATAACGATGCGTGTGTAATATGATAAAAGCATGGTGGATACGTCGCTGGTACTTCCAATATATAAGTGCTTTTATGATATTACATATCATAGCGTTATTTAAACCATTTCAAGTTAGACATATTACATTTTATACAAATATCATAACTTCATGAAACACTGTTTTTCAAACAACATATTTTATACAAACTCACTTTACTTGGTTATTTATTTATCTATGCATCCTTCTTTTATATCATCTGATTTCTTATCACTTTTTGTATGATTTCTAAAAGAAAATATTTTACAAGATTCATTACTAATTTTTGTTAAACATTTTCATTAAACTTACAAGTCATGAATCCTATTTTAATACAACCTATGTATCTCACAGGCATTTTTATGCTGACATACCTATTTTCACATGTGTTTCAGGTGCTGTTGTTAGATGATTATGATGCAAACATAGGATTGGACGAGGGCCTTAGTGACAATAAAAGGCAAGACTAGTTGATTATGTTATGTATCTTTCTTTTTAAGACTTTGTAACCTCTTGAAATTTAATAGAATGAAACTTCAATTTCCATGTGTTATGAAACAATGATTCTGTTACGACATTCCCCGACGTTTCCACCATGATTTGTTGTTTTACGTGGTCGAGGTGTGACAGAAGAGTTGGTATTAGAGCTCATGGTTATTGGGAATTAGGTTATTAGTAATGCTTTGACCTAGTCTATAACCTTCCTAGGACCCTAAGACAAGATTCTTGTGTTTAGATCTTAAAACAATACCGTCACTTATCCTTAGGTGACAACCACAACAAGAACATAAATTTCAAATCCGCTTTGAAAACCAATCATATGTTCTAGGATGATTTATTATAAGGTTTTGAACCTTCAAAGTCTTCAAAATCTCGTCAAAGTTGGGTCATATAATGTGAACACGTGTAATCTGGAAGGGTGGATGCCTGTACTCTAAGCTTTCTGTCTAATGCGAGAGTGTTCGTACAAATCCACATAATCGGACCAGTCACTCTTACCTGGGAACTCTTGGGGTGAGTGTCCACTTATAGGCTAAAGCATGTCTTCGCGATACATTAATATGACCCACTTACTTTGATTAGTCACCGTCTCATTTGTTTGCCTTAGGTAACAAACAAATGATCACAATTTTCATGCGTTGTCATTCTGTTTTGATTATCCGATAACATTTCACTTGTTTCCCCCTATGTCTTCTTTTTTTCCCTAGAATGTCCCCTCATCGCAGCGACGCTCAGATATCCGAACAGGCTACCAAATTTGCCTAGAGAATAGGCGTAGTAATCCAGAAGACTGCTGAATTAGCCATTGCCATGTCTCGTCTCAATGATGAAGCCACCCGAGAAGCATCCAAGGAAGCAGAAGCCAAGCCTTTGAAAAGGTCAAAGAAGCGTAAAGCCACAAAGAATCCTCCAGCCGTTGCACCAAATCAAGCAGGACCTAGCCAGGTGGCAGCACCACCAGCCAGGAAGCCGTACTTGGGAACTGCTCCTTCGTGCAATCAGTGTAACCTCCATCACCATGCCAGTGTCAAATGCCAAAAATGTTTCAACTGTGGACTTGTTGGTCATACGGCAAGAGTCTGTCGCTCAGTCACTGTGCTACAGACTCGTTTTCCGAAGTAGCAAGTACCCCGTTCAATTTCAAGCAGATCCAGCACAAGCTCGTTTTCCTCCTGGTACTTGCTACTTCTATGACGAGACGAGTCAATTCAGGGATGAATGACCAAAGATTTTCAATGCAAATCTGACCCACGGATGAGCATTTGGATGATTAGAAGATGCTGCTGCTTTGAATAATCTAAATCTTATGCTTTTGTTTCTTTTGTTTTTCTTGAACTCAGAAACGATCTGTTTGGTTTATAAATAAATCGTTGTTCACAATTCTGATGTACAAATGTAGTTACATGTGTCTATGGCATACCCCTATGATACCTACACCAAAGAACTATGTTCTTTACAAACTACTCTTGTAGTTCTCCCATTCTTGTGATCGCTGATGATTTCCTCGAAAATTCTAAGTACTCGTTTCATTCTAAGAAACGAAGTACATAAAATAAGTGACATTTTGAGTAATCACTTTAAATCCTTGGTTTGATAACTAAGGATATTCTTCGATATCGTACCCATATCATTTCATTCTAGCTTTCATAACAACATGCATAGTATATATTCTTCAAAAACAACCTTCATAATTTCAAAATATTTCATATAGTTTGAAAACAATTTTAACACAATATATTTATTTAATGTATCAAGTGCATGATTTCAAAAGCATTATCCACGTTTTCAAAAACCTTATACATTATTACAAAATTCATCTCACATGATTTTAAAAACAATTTATAAACATTTTTACCTAATATACCTACCGTATGATTTCAAAAGTATTACGTAAGATTTCAAAAACATTAAACACATTTCCAAAGAACCCCCCCCCCCCAGGCATTTCTTTCAAAAACATTCTACTCGTATGATTGACTTAACATACGTTGTACCCAATCTCCAAATTCTGCTTCATATGTCGCCTTGGCATATCTAGCGCCTCAACTTCATGAGCATTTTACCTCGTGTTTTGACTTAAGCACGTCTAGTGCAAGATCTCGAAACGTCTCCCGCTATTCAAATTCCAAAATCCATATAGGATCTTCTTATCTTTACAATTAGATCCTTGTGGATGATTATCGTTCAAATCGGAGTTCTTAATTGAAATTCCTTGTATGCCTTAATACGTACATTACGATTCAATAAGGACAAAGCAAAATTCCTATTAAGATCTTCCTATCTTCATAGTTAGATTCTTGGAAATGTTTAAAGTGCCAAATTGTCACGGCCCCAGCCCCGGTTTGACCCGGTCAGGAGCCACAGGACAGGAACCCGTGGTATTTATTAATTGATGCGACAATGGAAGATTTTACAGGATCTTTTGAACTTGAAAATGCCCGATTATTTTATTTCATAATTCGGGATAAACCCCGTAATTTACAACAGAGGAATTTTACTAGGAAATTCCCTGATTTATAAAACATGTTTATTTATTTTAACTGAGCCACCTCTTCAAGCTTGTTAGTGCTCCGTAGCACGTTTTCTTTGATTTACAGCAGGTCGCCTGAAACATGTTTTAAAAATATTTTATCAGCGGGGAAATACTGGCGAGTCACTCAATTTGATAAAATGACACATAGTTATAAATTACAGCATAAGAGCGATTACAATGGCTTTTATCTTATTTTTATCTGGCGCCGTGTCACCTGGTGACGATAGTCATACCACTATTGGGTCCTTTCACCCAAGTAGTGATGATTATCACTGTTAGGATTTATTAGCCTAACCGTGAGAAATTAGTAATGTGCACAATACCCCACTAGCCAGTGATTCAAGATAACCACGACTTAATCCCTGTAATTATAACTTTTGAAAATTGTTTTGGAGTATTGTAAAACATTGTTGATAAAAAGAGAATAACTCACTTTGCAGATTTAAACGGGTAGAGTTTAGCCTACTTATTAGCCTTGTAACCTAATTTAAATAACAATGCACACGAACTAGGTCAGTAACTAATACAGCATTTACGATAACTCACGAGACTAAAACCCTCACAATGAATGACAAAGTGCTATACTTAACCATCCGTCGAATTCACGACTAATGACAAAGTATGGCCCTAATGTGGGCAGCACTTAAACATCCATCGGATAGTTTCAATCGATCGGACATTGAATCGTAGCAGCGATCGAGTTAATACCCTGTATCGTAGCAGCACCTCGCTATTTTGAAAATGAAATTCGACTTTTGAGCAGTATATTTTTGTTTTTGAGATTTGGTTTCGACACCAGTGAACTGCCCATGACCCATCCTATTTATAGCTGAAAAATGGGTCTTACGCGGCCCGCGTAAGACCCTTCAAGACCTTTACACGGCCCGCGAGGGACAGCTAGACGTAGACTAGGGCATTCGTATCACACATAGGTGTGCCACGTAGACGACACGTGGATCTGGACGCTTATCCGGTCAAACTTAGAGTTGACGCGGCCCGCGTAAGGTTAAGCTTACCTTTACGCGGCCCGCCTGAAGACCAAAAATCTTATTTTCTTGATTTTTTATACGGATTAGGGTTTCAGGGGTCCGGGTTCATACTTTAGGGTCAATTTAGGACATTTTTGAAGGTCCTTATAACCTCCCCACCTTATTTAAAATCTCGTCCACGAGATTTACTGAAATAAGTGAGGATACTTTCGCTTCATTTCCGATTCCAGTTCCCAAGTGTACTCAGGTCCTCTCTTTGAATCCCATTTGACTTTGACCAGTACCAGTCTTTTGTGTTTGAGAAACTTAATCTTTCTGTCTTCTATTTGTAGTGGCTTCTCAAAAAATTTTAACTTTTCGTTTACCTCTACATCTTGAAGAGGTACTACCAGTGATTCGTCAGATAGACATTTCTTGAGGTTGGATACATGGAATACGTCATGTACCCCAGCTAATTCTTCTGGTAGTTGTAAGCGATAAGCAACTGGTCCTATACGTTGGATTACTAGGAATGGTCCTATGTATCTTGGACTTAGTTTTCCTTTCTTACCAAATCGAACTACTCCCTTCCAAGGAGAAACTTTTAAGAGAACCTTGTCTCCGATTTGAAATTCTAACGGCTTGCGTCGATTGTCTGCGTAACTCTTCTGGCGATCTCGAGCCGTCTTTAGTCTTTCCTTGATTTGAGTAATCTTGTCAGTAGTTTCTTGCACTATTTCAGGACCTGATAATTGACTTTCTCCTATTTCTGCCCAACAGACTGGAGTTCTGCATTTTCGTCCATACAGTGCTTCGAACGGGGCAGCTTCGATGCTTGAATGATAACTATTATTATAGGAGAATTCGATTAAGGGTAGGTGGTCATCCCAGTTTCAACCAAAATCTATCACACATGCCCTAAGCATGTCTTCCAGGGTTTGGATCGTCCTTTCACTTTGTCCGTCTGTTTGAGGATGATATGCAGTACTTAGATTTAGTCGAGTTCCCATTGCTTCTTGGAAACTTTTCCAGAAATGGGAAGTGAAATGACTATCCCTATCCGATACAATGGAGAGTGGGACTCCATGTAAGGATACTACCTCATCTACATATAATTTGGCTAACCTTTCCATGCTAAAGGTTTCTTTCATGGGTAGAAAATGAGCTGATTTGGTTAATCGATCCACAATTACCCAAATCGAGTTATTACCTTTTCTGGTTTTGGGCAACTTAGTAACAAAGTCCATGGTTATAAGTTCCCATTTCCATACAGGCATTTTTAATTGTTGTAGTAGACCTGAAGGTTTTTGGTGTTCTGCCTTAACTTGTGAACAAGTAAGACACTTAGAAACATATCTAGCTATGTCCTTTTTCATTCCTATCCACCAGAAGTTATTTCTTAAATCTTGGTACATCTTATTGTTACCAGGATGCATGGTATACCTAGATTTATGGGCTTCTTATAAGATCTTATTTCTTAACTCTCCTTGCTTAGGTACGCAAATTCTTCTTTCACGGAATCTCCAAATTCCATCACTGCCTTGCTCTAATTCCTTTACTCGTCCTTTCATTCCTTCAGCATTATCCTTGATTGTTGTTTCTTGTATGTTTTTCAGTTGTTCCATTAAGTCAAATTGTAAATTTAATCTAAGAGCACGAAATCGTCGTTGTTTCTCATGATACTTACGACTTAAAGCATCAGCAACTACGTTTGCTTTTCCTTCGTGATATTGAATATCACAGTCGTAGTCACTTAGGATTTCCATCCATCTCCTTTGCCTCATATTTAATTCTTTTTGCCCAAATATATATCTTAAGCTTTTATGGTCTGTATAGACAGTAAACTTACTTCCATACAAATAGTGTCTCCAAATCTTAAGGGCAAAAATTATAGCTCCTAATTCTAAGTCATGAGTTGTATAGTTTTCTTCGTGCTTTTTCAATTGCCTTGATGCATACGCAATTACCTTCTTGCGTTGCATTAGCACACATCCTAATCCTAGCTTTGAAGCATCACAATATACTTCAAAATCTTTTGTTCCTTCTGGTAAAGCTAAAATTGGAGCATTTGTTAACTTCCGTTTTAAGATCTTAAAAGCTTCTTCTTGTTTAGGTCCCCATTCAAACTTAACTGATTTACAGGTTAGCTTAGTTAATGGTACAACTATCTTGGAAAAATCTTTAATAAACCGTCTATAATATCCGGCAATATAAAACTTCTAATTTCCATAGCTGACTGTGGGACCTTCCATTTGGTGATTGCTTCTATCTTAGCAGGATCTACGTGAATGCCTTCGTGATTCACCATGTGTCCTAAAACTTGTACCTCTTGTAGCAAAAATTCACATTTCGAGAATTTGGCATAAAGCTTCTCCTTTCTTAACAAAGTTAAGAGTACATGCAGGTGCTCACAATGTTCCTCCTGACTTTTGGAATAAATAAGTATGTCGTCGATAAAGACAATTACAAATTTATCCAAGTACGGTTTACAGATCCTATTCATCATATCCATAAATGTTGCTAGAGCATTTGTTAACCCGAAGGGCATGACTGTAAACTCGTAATGACCATACCTAGTTCTGAAAGCAGTTTTAGGTATGTCTTCTTCAAGTACATTCAATTGATGATATCCAGAGCGTAAATCTATCTTAGAAAACTATCTAGCTCCTTGAATTTGATCGAAAAGATCATCAATCCTAGGTAATGGGTATCGATTCTTAATTGTAACCTTATTCAATTCCCTATAATCGATACACATTCTCATTGACCCATCTTTCTTTTTCACAAACAACACTGGCGCTCCCCACGGGGATGAACTAGGTTGTATGAATCCTTTTCTTAATAATTCATCTAATTGCTCTTTCAATTCTAGCATTTTGGTGGGTGCTAATCGATAAGGTGCCTTAGCTATCGGTGTAGTTCCAGGGATTAGATGAATTCTAAATTCTACTTCCCTATCAGGTGGTAATCCAGGTAGTTCTTCTGGGAATACCTCTGGGTATTCTGATACTACTGGAATTTCTTTGAGTTCCTTACCCTTAGTGTTAATGATTACCGAAATTATATACACTACTTCTTGTTTTCTTAAATAACTGGCTAACTTCATTACTGAAATGAATTTCAATGGCTTTCGTGGCTTATCTCCTGTAATTACCACTAATTCTCCTGTGGGTGTATGTATTTCTATGGAATTCTTATCACAAAGAATTCGAGCATGGTTGGCTACTAACCAATCCATTCCTAATACCACATCGAATTCGGCTAACTTCATAGGTAACAGGTTTGCAGAAAATTTATGGCCTAAGAGTTCTATCTTTCCTTCTCGCAAAACCTTATCTATGTTAACAGAATTTCCCTCTGCTGTTTCTACCGTAAAAATTTGCCTAAGCTTGGTTAAAGGTAGGTTAAGAGTTTGGCAGAATGAAGTATTTATAAAACTTTGGATTGCACCAGAGTCAAATAATACTGTTGCATAAACGTTGTGAACTAGGAACGTACCAGCTATCACATCAGGAATTAGTTCTGCTTCCTGAGTAGTCAACTGGAAGGCTCTTGCATTTCTCTTGGTAGCTCCTTCTGCAGGTTTGGCTTTGTTATCAGCTGGTTTGACCAGTTTTGGGCAGTCTGGCCTAAAGTGTCCAGCTTCTCCGCAATTATAGCAGATTGTTGCTTTCTTCTTACTGCAATCTTCTTCTTGGTGCCCCGGGATTTTGCAGAAATTGCAATACCCTTTGCATCTTCCAAAATACTTTCTTTTACAGGCATTGCAAAATGGAACAGTGGAAGATTGCCCGGTTCCCTTTCTCTTGAAATTACTACGGTTACCCATACGGAATCCCTGAGTAATCCTTTGGGCCACTTCCTTTTTCCGGGTTTCTTCTCTTGTGCGTACCAGTCCGTCAGTTAGGGTGTTAGCTAATTCCATAGCATCGTCTATAGTGCGGGGTCTCTTAGCTTTGACAATATCTCGAATTTCTCCAATCAATCCCCAAATATAACGGGAAATAAGCACTGGTTCTGGCGAAGCCAGAGTTGGTACCACTCTTGCATACTCGAAGAATGTCGAAGTACACCCTCGACAGTCTACATCCACCATCCGGTGGTTCAGGAACTTATTTGTCATTTGTTTCTTTTCATATTCAGGACATAATTTTCTTTCCACTAGATGTTTAAATTCTTCCCAACTCATGGCATAGGACATATTTTTTCCTTTGGCTTGAAGTACCGTATTCCACCATTCTAGCGCCCCTTCTTTAAAAAGATGCGACGCGTACATGACCTTGTCTTCCTCGACACATTTACTTATCATAATTACTGCTTCGGTTTTCTCCAACCAACGCAGCGCCGCAGTCGCCCCTTCATTGCCTGCAAATTCAGATGGTTTACAGGCAAGAAATTCCTTATAGGTGCAACCAGGCGTTGCAGCTTTCATTCTTTTGAGAGTTGGGGCTTGCAGTACATCATTGTTGTTATTAGTATGGTTACCGCCTCCGTTTACACTATTACTGAAATTGTCACCGTGTGTGCGTTTGCTAGGAATAATTTGTTGAGGTTCAACTAGATTTCGAGCAGCAGCAAGTATTGCTGGAATAGCATTGGCTATTCCCTAAGCAACGATATTTTCGATATCTTGCCTATTCAAAAATTGATCTTCATTGTTATGCTCAGATTGATTAACTTCATTATCGGGTTCATTACCAGCGTGAGCCATCTGGTAATTAATTTATATAAGTAATTAGTATAAAATAATTAATAACCAAACATAATAAAACAATCGCAAATAATCAGGTTAACACGTATAGCCAAAATTGTCGATCTTTCGACTTTCGATATTTTATATATATTATGCATCCGTACAAACTTGTTATCTTACAAAAGTTTTATTTTTAAGTTATTTCACATAATTATATTTTTATGATTATTTTATTAAACAAACACCCCACAACCACACATGTTTCTTGTTACCTGGCATTTTAGAAACGACGCTCCCTCTCGTCGTACTTCCAAGATATCCTCTCTCCTACTTCCCGGATTCGGTTACCTGCATCAATCAGCTCCTCGCCATAATGACGGAGTTCAGCCAAATTTTCAGAGCTCATAGGTGGTTGTAGTGGAGGTTCTGGGTCAAACTGAGGGAAAAGGTATCAGGATTGTTTAGGAGATTCTGGAATTGCCAGTCGGTGGTCCACCATTCTTCTAACTCTGCAGGTAGAGGTTGGGTGTGGATAATAGGATCTGGGGTTTCGGGCTCTAGGTCAACTGGAAGTTGTGCTTCCACTGGGTAATTAAAAAGGTTTTCACCGGCATGTCCGATGAGGTAACTAAGTGCCAGTTTATGATCTAGCTCTTCCCAGGGTGGCATTTCCTGATCTTGCCTGGAACTTTCTCCAATTTCTATTTCCTTGCCTTTACCTTTGGGATCCACCGTCTTTACAACTTTCCATGTCGCCGGTTTTCTCCTGCGTACACGCCTCCAGCCCACAATTCTTCTTCTCTTCTTTGGTTTGGGTTTCTCCGGAGGTTGGGTTTGAAATTCCATAGGTTCCTCTATGTCATCACAATACCCGGTAAAGTCTCTGGAAACTTCCACATTAACAGGATAGAGATTGAGATTCTGAAGGGCTTTCGATAACTCATTCATGCTGTTTAGCAGATATAGAGAAACACACAAAATTCTAGGTTAAATGTTTTTAACTTAAATTTTCACATAATCACAGAATGGTAATCATAAAAATTTAAATATTTGATAAAATATGAAATATTGCGATTTTATATATATTACAAATTACAACTGAAAATATACTAGGGATAATTTATTTTAGTCTATCTTTTCTTACTAAGTTATTTATCTAATGGGAAAGTTTCTTTAAAGTTTCTGGCTTATGGATGATATGGGTGCTAATAGTGGGTCATGGTGTTGGCA
>JARYGA010005862.1:0-30353 GCA_030545235.1 Helianthus tuberosus
TATATATAGGGGACCGCTAAAATGAGAACCACCTCCAGTTGTAAGAACCGCGAGAACCACTTTCTAGCCATTAGATCAAGTAGATGGATGGATAAGATTAAAAGTATTTAAAAAATAATATTAAGTATTTTTTGTCTTATTATGTCTTTAATATTTTAATCTAAAATGGTATTTAAGTAAAATTACTCTATTTTGTCTTTTTGAGTTTATTGTTCTTTTATTGCTTTATTGTATTATTATATTAGATTTTTATTTTTTAAACATAGTTTTTTTTATTAAACATTTTTAAATTCAGATTTATTTACAGATTTTTACGTTTAACGTTTTACGTTTTTACGCCCGGCCTTTTCACGCCCCGTTTTTTGACGCGCTGTTTTTACGCCCGGCTTTTTCACGCGTCGTTTTTCCAAACGCGCCATTTTTACGTTAACGTTATTTACGTTTTACGCGCCGGTTTTTTACGTTTTATGCGCCGGTTTTTTACGTTAATGTTTTTTTACGTGTTACGCGCCAGTTTTTTACGTTAACGTTTTTTTACGTTTTACGCGCCGGTTTTTTACGTTTTACGTAAAACTTTTTATGTTTTCCTAAAAAAAATTACGTTTTACGTTTTACCTAAAACTTTTTACGTTTTACGTAAAACTTTTTAGGTTTTACGTTTTACGTTAAAAAGTTTACGGTTTAACTTTTTTTTTACAAAAAACTTTTTTACACAAAAACGAACGCACCCAGAAAATCGTTACTCGGTAGGTGTCTCATATAGTTTGCTATCATCATCGACGCCTCAAAAAAATATAAAAACCCAACAAACAAAAATAAAAAAGAACGAGTTGATTCTTGAAAAAAAACGAAGTTTTGGCTCAGATTTCCCGATAATCAGAGGCTGCAAAGTGGGGTTGCGGGTTCAAAAACCTACCCTCCACCATCCTTGCCGCGCCATCGTCCGTTTTTTTTTTTGCATCATCATCACCGATTCAATAAGGCACCAGATTCAACCGATTTAAACATTCAAAAGGAACATGAACATCATTCAAACCCAGAAGGAACATGAACATCATTCAAACAAAACACAGCAAAAGGTAACCTATTCAAACATTCAAAAAATTCACAAATCACCATCGATCATATTAAAACCCACATATTCAAAGATCACAAATCAAAACCCTCACACATATCAAAACCCACTTCAACCACTATTTTTTACAAACCCACCAAAATAATCAAAACCCACCAAACTTCAAGCAAAAAAAAAACCCAAACTTTTTGAATCAAAGAACCCCAATCAAAACAGAAACAAATCGAACCTTTGGGCAAATCATCAAGAATCACAAAAACCCAAAATTCAAGAACACCAATCGTCAGTATCACAGTCACACCACCATCATTCGCCGCCACCACCGCCGACCAACCACCTCCCACCTCCCACCACCGTCTTCCGCCGCCGACCAACCACCTCCTAACGGCCGATCAAAAATCTATTGGGTTCCTTGTAGGAGATGAGAGATGTGTTGCAGGTCTAAGGGTCGCCGGAGAAGTAAGGGAACGTAGTAACATCATCAGCCACCGCATGTGCGGCGGCTACCACCGGAGACGAAGAAGGAGGGGGTACAACGGGGAGTGGGTGCGGCTGCAGATTAGGTGGGAGGGGGGGATCGGAGAAGATGAAGATGAGAGGTGGAGGGTGGTGGTGCGGGTGGTCAAGTGGGTTCCCCTCTGGTTTTTTAAAGAGACGAGAGAGAGAAGAAACATATTGAGAGATGAGAGAGAGACAAAGCATTTAATAAAGACAGACAAGGACATAGAGATAGATTTGACATATAGGTCAAATTACTAGAATGCCCTTTATATTTTAAAATTATGCTGCATACGTGTCATAATCTAATTGGTGTAGAGTGGTTCTCGCGGTTCTTACAACTGGAGGTGGTTCTCATTTTAGCGGCTCCCTATATAAAAACCACCTCCAGTTGTAAGAACCGCGGGAACCACTCTCAACCAATCAGATTATGCCAACATAAAGGGTACTTTGGTCATTTACCCCAAATGTCAAATCCTTTCCTCTCTCCTCTGTCTTTTCTTTTAAAGCTGCATCACTCATCCTCTCTCTCTCTCATCTATTTATTATTAAAATTCAAACAAACATCTCTCATTGTCTCTCTCTCTCTCTCTTGAAGTTGCAGAACCTCTTGAAGCTGCATCTCTCATCCTTTCAAACTTGGTCTCATCTCTCTTTCTCAAACTTTTTTATAAATGAAATCCCTGGTCTCATCTCTCTCTATAAAACTTATTCACCACCATCATCTTAAAAAACAATCAGATATGAAAGAGGTGGTTCGTCGATGGTGGGAGGTGGTTGGCCGGTGGGGAAGACGGTGGTGGGAGGTGGTTCGTCGGTGGCGGAAGTTGGTGGTGGGAGGTGGTTGGTCGGTGGGGAAGACGGTGGTGGGAGGTGGTTGGTGGGAGTTGTGCAGTGGTGACATTTAAAGGCGGCTCAAGGTGGAGATGATGAAGGAACCACCACAGGCAGCGGCAGCGGCACTGTGGTGGTGGTCTTCCCTCATCTCCTCCGACCTAAAAAAAGCGGTCATATTTGACCGGTGGTGGGAGTCGGTTGACCGGTGGTTGCTTTTACCGGAACCCTAGGTGTTTTGGGGATAAATTCATCGGCTCAACATCTCCGGCCTCCCTTCCTCTCCGCCGTCTCCGCCACCCACAATGAGAAACAGGTCCTCTGCGACTGACCGAGATTTGCTTAGCATATGGAAGTGAGGTTTGTTTTCATCCAGATACTAACTTGTATGGTCCCAAATATAATTACCCATTTTTGGGTGTGGTTTTAGAGATGGGTGGGCCTGGTATTGGTCAAAAGGAATTATGATTTAGAAACCTTTTTTAATGGTTCAGTTGAGTGATATTAGTTTTGGGTTTGAAGTTATTTATCTTCACTGTCACAAAAATCTCCCTTTTTAATTGGACTTTTTGGGGGATTTTTTGTGATGAAGGTTTGGAGGATGTTGTGGTGATGTTATTTTGGTGGTTAAGACGATGCTGGTGGTGGTGTTTGGCAGAGGTAGGCGACGGTGTTGGTGGCGGTGGGGGTTTTTTGGGTGGTGTGGGTCAGAGGTGGGTGACGGTGGATAGTAGGTCTGGCGGTGGCGTAGGCCGGATCTGATGAAAAGGATGATGTTTGATGCAGGTTTTGTTGAATGTTTTGAATCTGGAAACAACTGTTGTTAGATGTTATAGATTCTGTGATGCAGTTTGAATCTCGAAACATGTTGTTTTGAATGTTTTTTTGGATGTTTTGTCCCGATCTCTGATATTGTGTCTCTTGTTTGAATGTTTGTTGAATGACGCAGGTTGTTTGAATGATGCATTTGTATCCATTAATTCTCATGGTTTTTGATATGTTGGATTGGGCGGCGATTATGCAAAAAAAAACGAAGATTGTGATGACGATGGCAGGGCAAGGACGGTGGAGAGTAAATTTTTGAACCTGCAACCCCATTTTGCAGCCATTTTGAGTATCGGAAAATCTGAGCTAAGCCCCGTTTTTTCCCGAGATACATATTGTTTTGATGTTATTGGTTTTTTATATCTTTCCCCCCAGTCGATGATGATAACAATCTATCTGAGACACCTACCGTAAAAAAGTTTTTGTAAAAAAAAAAGTTAAACCGTAAACTTTTTAACATAAAACGTAAAAAGTTTTACGTAAAACGTAAAAAAATTTACGTTAAACGTAAAAAGTTTTACGTAAAACGTAAAAAATTATACGTAAAACGTAAAAATTTTAACGTAAAACATAAAACGTAAAAAGTTTTACATAAAACGTAAAAAGTTTCACGTAAAACGTAAAATTTTTAACGTAAAACGTAAAAATTTTTACGTAAAATGTAAAACGTAAAAAGTTTAACGTAAAACTTAAAACGTAAAAAGTTTAACGTAAAACGTAAAAAGTGTAAAAAACGGCGCGTTAAAAAATGTAAAACGAAGAAAGTTTTACGTAAAGCGTAAAAATTTTAACGTAAAAAGTGTAACGTAAAACGTGAAACGTAAAAAGTGTAAAAAAACGTGTAGAAAACGGCGCGTTAAAAAACGACGCTTGAAAAACGGCGCGTTAAAAAATCGACGCTTGAAAAAGCCCGACGTAAAAACGGCGCGTTAAAAAAACGACGTTTGAAAAAGCCCGGCGTGCAAAAACCGGAGCGCAAAAAAAATTGTCTTGTTAAAAAAACGGCGCGTTAAAAAACGACGCCTGAAAAACCCAGGCGTAAAAACGGGGCGTAAATAAAACGGCTCTTCAAAACATTTTTTTAAAACAAAATCTTAAAAAAATTATCATAAAAATCTTATTTCATAATATTCTTAAAAAGAAACTGTTTTTTAATAACAAGTAATTAATGAATAGGACAAAAAAAATGCAATTAAATATAATATATATAAAAAGACAAAAAAAGCAATTTTACTTAAATACCCTTTAACAATAAAATATTAAAGATATAATAAGACAAAAAAAATATAATATTACTTTTAACTACTTTTAATCTCATCCATCCATTTTGAAGATCTAATGGTCAGAAAGTGGTTCCCGCGGTTTTTACAACTGGAGGTGGTTTTCATTTTAGCGGTCCCCTATATATATATATATATATATATATATAAGGCCGGTTAACGTACAATATGGTTTATCGTACATTACGTACGCGATAACCCCAGCCGTCAGATCTTCATCTCCCATGCGATTTCATACCTCCATGCGATCTGTACGAACTGTGCGAATTCAATCTTCCACATGCGATTTTCTCCATCTACACACCCCATGCCATTTTTCACATTACCCCATGCTAGCCATTTTTTCACATGCGATATTCAATCTTCCACATGCGATTCTACACACCCCATGCCATTTTTCACATTACCCCATGCTAGCCATTTTTTCACATGCGATATTCAATCTTCCACATGCGATTCTACACACCCCATGCCATTTTTCACATTACCCCATGCCATTTTTTCACATGCGATATTCAATCTTCCACATGCGATTTTGTCCATCTACACAGCCCATGCCATTTTTCAAACTACCCCATGCTAACCAATTTTTCACATGCGATATGTATTGAATTCGCACCTGATCCGCACCTGATCGAACAACTGGGATGATCGCGTACGTATTGTACGATAAGCGCATTTGTATTTTAAACTTTACCTATATATATATAGTGGAGAGTTCAAATGAGAAGAATTTTTTTGTAAGAAGAAGTTTCAACCAATAAGAATGCTTAATTTTACTTCATTTAATATTTGCATTTAATTTTAATATAAGGGTATATTGGTAAACTTTACATACATCATTAATTTGTAATCTTCCCTTTTAATAACTAACTAACTTAAATTTGTAACTCCTTTTCAAAATATATAGTTTTTCAAATTAAAAAACAACTTAATTTAAAGTGTAAAATAAATTAAAATGTGTGTAAGATAAATTACGAGTTGTGTAGGATATATTTCGAGGTGTGTAGGATAAATTTCGACGTGTGTAGGATAAAATTCTATAATGTGTAAGGTATATGTAGGAAAATTTTGATATGTGTAGGTTTTGTAGATTATACGTAGGATAATTAATGATTAGTTGACTAATTAATTAAAGTGAGAAAAATTAATAAGATAAGTTATAAATGAATTAGTATTTTACCAATATGTCATTTCTTCTTTTTCTTCTTTCAATATATACTAGGTGTAGGACCCGTGTATCCACAGGGGTAGGTTTAGTAATGATCGAAATCAAATACTAAAAAACAGATTATAATATATCATTTAAATTTTGGTCTTTAATTCTATATCTTTATAAAGTAATGTTCAAGACAGTATGTGTGACCACATGGGTAGTTTTAATAACCATCGAAATAGATTATAATACATCATTTAAATTGTTTGTATTTAGTTCATCTTTGATATAGAAATTAGGTAACTAACTCAAAATTTCTTGTCTAAAATGAAAGCATGACTTAATTTTATATTGTAGGCCCGTTAAAACCCTTCTATCAAATATGGATTAGATTTGTTAAAGACATTTATGAAATGTCCTTAATACCCTTATCCCTTAATATCCACATAATCTCAAATATATATTAAATGCACCGATCATCATCATCATCATCACACTTCTCAAAAAATATCCAAATCTCTCTCTCAACTCTCAACACCGATCACCATCATCTTCATCCATCTTCATCATCTTCATCCGTCTTCATCATCTTCATACATCTTCATCTTCAAAACAGAGGTTTGTATCATCATCTTATCTATATATGTTTTTTATATTTGTGATGTTTTTGTGAAACGCAGAATGTTGGATTCGGTACCGAAAATCGAGTTGGCATCATTGGTCATCCCTATTGCAAATGGGATGTTATCCCTTCACTTCATTTAAATTCCTATAATACATGTATGTTGGTAAAAGAACATCCTCTAAAACATAAAAATAGTTAAAACTTCTAAAAACGAAGTCTAAACCATCCATGCTAACAAATCACAACCATTGAGACTGAGTATAATTAGAGGTGACATTAACATGTTTATATGTTTTGCCTTTTTACAATTATGCAATTTTTTTTACAAATATTTGTTTTAGAAAAGTTGGCAATTCAATGTTCAATTATCAAAGAACTTTTGATAATATATAAAGGTGTTGCTGTAAAAAATAATTCAGATAATAATACAACAAACAAAACAAAGTTTCGAACAAAATTTAATAAAAAAACTGCAAGTCTCCAGCCCAAAAAAACATCCGTACAAAAGGTGTAACCACCATAACAAACTTGCATATAATAAACCCTTCAACGATAACGGCGAAGAGAAAGAGTGTTGTTCCTTTTCCATGTAGCCCTTCTTGAAGGGCGAGCCTTGTGGTTCAAGTGTCCCTTTCCACGATTATCTCGATCACCATTCCAACAGTGATAGAACAAATACAGAAATTCCCGATCGCAGTCAAAACCTGAAAAGATCATAAACAATTTCAAAATCTCGAAAACACACACGCCTGGATGTGAAATTCGAATCCTTTTCGTACTTACTTTCTGAAAATAACCAACTTGGGGCCAGTCTAGCCATGAGAGCAGCTGCTGCATTACCAGCATTGTTTTCTTCAATGAAACTAATGGTGGAGTTGATTATGAGCAAAGTTGTTCCTTCCGTTTTCTCAAGCTCTCATCATCCTTCCTGGTAATGCAAAGTTGACACATTCAAACAATTAATAAAAATTCCAAAATACTAAAAATATCTCCAACATTATTGATATCAACATTGCCAAAAAGTTGTTCCTTCCGTTTTCTCAAGCTCTCATCATCCTTCCTTTCAAATTGGTTGTCAAAAGAAATAACCAATATTATTAGACTTGGAATAAAAAAAGGTAATCAACTCAAAGCATAGCGTTGCCTTGAAGAACTGAATTTAATGGCTTATTATGTAAAATTGACCTAAGCAATGCTACCCACTTTGATAAAAAAAACAGTTGTTATAAACTTTTGCATGTTTGGTACATCATGAGTACCTAATGCCCAAAATTACTCAAAGCCCTAAATAATATGACTGCAAGGGCAAGAATTGAAAATCAAATGCAAAACTAATGAATTGAACTTAACAACACGCTTCTAACAAACTCTAAAAATTATAAAAAAGAAAAAAAAAACTAATGAATAATCAAGAGTTGTTTCAAACATCTGTTTTCTCCACAAACCACTGTTTTCATACCCACTGTTTTCCATTCCTAATAACGCTGTGTGACATTCCATTCCTACCTGTTTTCAAACCACTGTTTTCAAACCAACAGTGGTTTCAGACATCTGTTTTCTCCACAAACCACTGTTTTAACCAAACAGTGGTTTCAAGCCACCGTTTTAACCCAACAGTTGTTTCAACCACTGTTTTCTCCACAAAACACTTTTTAACCCAACAGTGGTTTCAACCACTGTTTTAACCCAATAGTGGTTTCAAACATCTGTTTTTACCCAACAGTGGTTTCAAACATCTAACAAACCACTGTTTTAACCAAACAGTGGTTTCAAGCCACCGTTTTAACCCAACAGGCAACAGTGGTTTCAACCACTGTTTTCTCCATAAAACACTTTTTAACCCAACAGTGGTTTCAACCAGTGTTTTAACCCAATAGTGGTTTCAAACATCTGTTTTTATCCATCTGTTGACCCAACAATGGTTTCAAAAGTGGTTCCAAAACACTTTTTTAACCGAAGAGTGCATAAGTATTGGAATGGCTTAAACTAATTTTATAGTGATTTGAAAAGAATAGTTATAATATCATAAAAATAAGGAATGATAAGTCATATCTAGCATTTCAAAACAATAAGGATATCATAGTCCCCAACTTCATGTTACGCGCTGATATGATTCAGCGTTTATTCAGAGAAACAGACTATAACACGTAACTGAATTTATTACCACATGGTGATTGAGTGAAGGAATTGAGACAATATCGGCTGTCCGTGTTAGCAATTGCACCTCTGATATAAGAGTTACGTCTGTGCTCAAATGAACTGGAAGAACAAAAAACAGTGCAGAAGAAGGTAATGGTGTAAAGACTGGAAGAACAAAAAACAGTGCAGAATAAGGTAAGAAACAAAAAACAGTGCAGAAGAAGGTAAGAAACAAAAAACAGTGCAGAAGAAGGTAATGGTGTAAATCCTAACTCCTAAACTCCCCAAGACCCCTACACAAGGTAAAGACTGGAAGAACAAAAAACAGTGCAGAAGAAGGTAAGAAACAACAATATTCATCCACTTTATTCCAAATGAATACCTAGAGATTAACTTTACAGTTCAAATTGAACCCTACTTTTACCTATAAATTCAAATTAGAGTATTTCTATTTGGCAAATCAATTTGAAATTGCAAACCTAACAACATTATTTTATCTCGAAAAGCTAACTAACTGCGTATATCTGGTGAAAATTAATAAATTTTTCTAGCATAATTAATAAGATTTTAAGCAAATGTACCGATCTTTAACGCAGAAAGAAGCTCGATTTCCGACATCACTATTAAGAATAGTAGTAGTAGTGTTAGAGAGACTGCTGGATTTACACACAGGACGAGAAGATATTGAAGTATACCTGAAGTAGGACAACACATATTGATGGTTAAATTTATCTCAGTTTCGGTGTCTCCTGGATTTACAAACACTCACACAAAACTTAAATTCAATCACTATAAAAAAAGCCATGGGAACCGTGTACATCAGACTATCAATATACCTGCATCAAATCTGAACTTCTGTAAAGTGATATAAGATCTAGAATACACGCTTTTTATAAGCTCCGGTTTCGGACATTGCTTTGAGACCTGTACAAACACAAAATAAGGTGACTAATTAGGAACTTTCTGTTTTCCAAGAATGTTATAGTAGCTTTAATTATCCCTAGATTCATGAGTCATTTGACAAATATAAATTGTATGTTGTTTGATCCCATTATCTTAACAACATACATACATCAAAATTGGCCATAAAACAATTAAGCATCAAACCTTATCCCATAACACTATATAAATATTCCAAATACATTTCCTTTTTAGTGTTATGACACGAGCAGGTGATCCATATCTTCCTCCATCTCACTACACAACCTGCATAATATCAAACCATAATGCACATTCCTTTTTTGCAGACCTTTAAGCGTCGGCAACTGTTATTTTTTAAAACTTTGGAAACGAAAAGGTGATTGGGGCCAGCCTAACCCGACCCGAAGCCGTTTTGACCAAATAAATATTCCTAAATACAATAAGGTCATTTCCTTTAATCTACTTGACACGCTAATTATTTTTAAAACTTTGGAAAAGGTGATCGACGCTAGGCTAATCCAACCAGAACCTGTTTCGAGCAATCATTTTGCAGGTCATTTGACTCGTTTGAGCCGTTTAATAAAACTTACCCATTTGGCCCATGCAATAAAAATTACCCATTTTGATGGTCACTTATTACCCATTTGACCCGTTCAATGAAAATTAACCATTGACTTGTTAAAAAAAATAATGGTTAATCTTATGCAAAATCATGGATTTTTAATTTCATGTTATAAGTGGTACCTTTGCTCTCTAAATTGGTTTCTTGCTTTTACAAAAATCTCAATCTTACTTCTCGTATCTTTTTCAATATGAGCCTCAACCCATATTAGAGGTTTTATTTTTAACTATCCTTTCTTCACCTGAAGATGTCCACTGGGATGCCTTGTAGTAAATTGTGTTAGTGATCTTCATAAACTCATGTGTATTTATCTCCAGCTCCTGTATTCAAATGAAATGCATTGATTGACCAAAAACATGAACTAAAAAACACCAATTTGTCCTAATCAGCATTAGAAATAAAATGAGGGAAAATTAAGATCCACAAGATCTATTTATCATCTATAAGTATTCTAGATGATTGTCAGACAAACGTTTCATTCTTAAGAGTAGTTAAATAAATCGATATAGATCTCCTTAACAAATCTATAAAGGAAACATTTATAATACTTGAGATACTAACTCAACTGGTATCCTACTCAGGTTGGCAGTTGTCAGCCATGGGAGGTATGCAGAAACTTAAAGCACGTACAGAATGGCAAACAATGATTGTAGGTCAAGTTGAAATTATTAAAAAAAAATTTATTAATTTGGAAGGGATGGCATAACTATAACATGGCTTGACAAATATTTTTTTGTAATAACAGAGAAAACGCGAAGTTGGACACGTGTCCTAAGTTGCATTCCAAGGTTTTGCTTCATCATAGTACTTAGCATGAGCATACATCTTCAAATAATCTTTGAATGTTAGAAAAATAAACTAATAAATACATAACAATAAGGGTAAACATCAAGTATGTATTTCTAAAAAGGGACGCAAACCTTTTGAGGTCATATCATGCATAGAAAGACGTTTGTCAACCGCTTCGCGAATCTCTGAAGAAGAAAGGCCACTATGTTGCCTAGCATGACATGTAGCTCATCATATAAAACCTTATTAGTATGTGTGGCAAAACAGGCTGGTCATATAGATTGGGTAACGGTTCAAAACTTTGAGAAGACTCAAGGTTCGGGTCAAGTTGGCACTCTTTCTAACCTTTTTTTTGTCTTTGTTTTGAAATTATAACAATTAAACAGGGAAAATGTCAGAAAATTTTACGGAGCTCATTCGTCATTGGAAGGGGATATATATTTATATGTATGTGTATATACGTACCTTGATGAATCGACATCATATAAGCTCTGACTGGAAGTTATATACACACACATTAGATGGTTTAATCAGCTCATGTGGATGACCCGCAACCGCAATAATAAATTAACCTTGAATATAACGACTTAGATGATAATGCAGTCTACTAAAAATGTTGCAACTAAAAGTAAACTATTTAGATTTACAAAAGGGCATGTACCTCACCTATAAGTTCTAGCAGCTAAAGTAGGCTTTAGTTTCAACAAATTTCCTTAGTTTGAATGAAGATCATCCAAAATATTGAGTTCAAAGCATGTTGCAACGCAAACCTGCCACATAGAATGAAATTCATCTTCAGAAAGCATGCCTCAAAGGTAAAAGTGGCATTTTCGACCCATTCATAATGACAGGTCAAATAAGTAACTTAAAAGATTTATTCAAAATGGAAACGGCTTGAAAATTTCCTTACATTCATATCAAATTCTCTAATTAGTTACTTCCAGCGGGAGAGTGGTACTGCTGGGTGATGAAGACAAATAAGGAGATGTGGAGACAGCGGGATAGAGCGAGCACTGCACTGGTGCTGTATGGATGGAGCAACACTCCTCGCAGGTTTAATAGATGGCTAACAACTTTTATGATCATATATTACTTGAGAAAAGAATTAAACTTGCTGAGTTCCATAACATCTACTAAAACAATAAGAATGCACATTAAAAAATTCATAGTTTAATTTGATTCTACCAGCAAACACAACAATGCCCACTGCTGGAAGTAGCTTCAGTATAATAGATTTACATTGCGAACCATTGCAAAAAGTTTTAACATAATCATTAAGCAGGTAAGCTATCACTTTTTTAAATACTTCCAGTGCTATTAATTATATAATGTTTACCTTGATAAGGCAAGTGCAACATTCTTGACCTGAGAAGCCGAAAAGGCTTGGACTGGATTTAGTGAGCAACTGCATTTAGTTAGATTAAATCTATTAGGAGTTTCGCTTAATGGTTGATGTAATCAAACTGAAAGCTTGATACCAATCGGATCTTGTTGCTGCAAAATCACACATATATAAGGAGTATGTATGCCATATTCTAAATAGAATTCAAGCTTAAGAGAGCCATACCGAAGCAAACGATGACAGACCACCAAGTAACATATGTAACTTGTTACTTCCAATCAAACCATGTCAGTTATAGATGAGTCTGTATTTGATCAATCCCCCATAAAGTGAAATATTAAAAACTAATCGGGAAGGAGAGGGAAGAAGGTATACCTGAAACTGCTTGTTGGTCCTCTCAGATGTAGTGAATCCACCAAAACCCTAAAGCCCAAGAAAAATAAAAGCATGTGATAGTTACCTAAACTGAAATCAAAACTCACCATCATTGTGAACAATCCCCAAAGAATTCCATTTACTAAAGATTATGCATACATGAACAGAATATGCAGTTTACCTTAAACAATAAATGGAAGAACAGCACAAAAAAACATAATTCTTCTTCTCCATCTAAGGAAGATGATTTACACAAAACAGTATTAAATCATTCAAATGAGATGAAGCACCAAAACATGATTCTTCGATACACACAAAAACTCTGCCAATGAAACAACCTAAGATTATATATTATAAGTGGCAAAAGGATACCCAATCCTTAAAACACATAGCAAGGAAAAAAGCCACATTCAATTTCCATCAAACATGCAACTATACGTGATCAAACAATCAACAATACTGAAACAAATATCAAAATAAGCATCATCAAAAAATTAATTACCATACAACAGTTCCATGTCCACTCGGTTAGATCTCGAAATCCCCCAATAACTCGAAACCGCAACCTGATCACAGTTCCGATATCGGCCTATTTCACCAACCAGGCCTTCAGCACTTGCACTCCCGCGGCAGAGCTCATCATCATTTGAGCGATTGAAATTATAAACATATAAATTAGACACAAAACAATAAAATTAAAGGTTACAATAGAGAATCAGTAAGACAATGTTTAGAATGAACCTGGATTCTAGAAAAGGGCAATTTAGGGTTTTGCGAAGGAAACAAGATCTTGCTTACAGCTTGGCCAAAACCATGTTTCTGAACTCATCAAAACCTGCAATTATTTGAACATTTTTTATAGGATCTGAAGCATCAAAACATGATTCTTCTATACACACAAAAACTCTGCCAATGAAACAACCTAAGATTCATGAACAGAAAAAATGTGTAACGAAATATAAAAAAGTTAATTAACTTCTACACAAACGACAAGGAGGAACATAGCAAACAACACATCGAACTTACATAACAACCACCGATTGTTGAGATATTTGGTGAGTCAGTGGATTGGTAGTTGAAGAAGGATTACCACCGATTGCTCCAAAATTCAATCTCGATTACGGTAATTCAAGTTGAAGGATAACCACTGTCTTCTTATTTGTAGATTTTTATTTCTTTGAATGGTGTATTTGCTGGAGACAGGCTGTCATCAACAAACCCCCCTCTTGCTTCGTGATTTTCATTCAAAATCTGGTTTCAGCTCACCCAATCTGGACTTCGACTTTGCATTCGTGATTTTCATTCAAAATCTGGTTTCAGATTTTCATTCAAAATCTGACTTTCATTCGATGTGAATCGTTATGGATTAGGGTTTGGGAAGCCGAAATTGGGATTGGGTTAGGATTCGAAGTATTCTCTCGGTCTCCGATCTACCGGTTGACACCAATTTTTATAATTTTGGTGGATTCTTTCGTCGGAAATCTAGATTTGAGAGAGAGTATTCAAAATCACCAGACAGAAGAGAGAGAAGAAGAAATATGGAGTAATGGATTGAAAGAACCTATATGGATATGGTTTGAATTTTAAATCTGGAGCCAAGATTTTGAATTTTGAATCTGGTCAGAGGTTTGAATTTTGAATAAACATCAGAGGTTTCAATTACCCTCCCATTTGAATGAAACATCAGTGGTTCGAACATCAGTGCTTGTTTTGTATGAACATCAGTGGTTGGGCAGACCTTTGAAAAGGTGAATATGGGTCACCTTTGAATTTTAAAGTGGGGCAATAGTTTGAATTTATGATGTCACATGCTCTCTCTTTCGCTTCCACCTCATTGTTGCTGACATAAGATATAGATTTATAAATATACAAAAGGGAATAATGACATCAGTATAAACATGTGGCATACCTTAGGAGTTGACACATAGGCAGATTTACATCAGCTCATAATCTCTTATTATAGATAGTATAGATATATATATTGAACCTTTATTCTTTTTCTTCTTTTTCTTCTCAAATGAACCTCCCCCTATATATATATATAGGGGAAGGTTCAAATGAAAACCACTAGTTATTGTGAAAACTCGAAAACTAATTAAAAAAGCCAAAAAAACATACCAATTTTTTTTTGCATACCAATTTTCGCAGGTTTTTTTATATAAAAAATTTCAAAAAAAAAAATAAAAAAATTTGTAGTGCACTTGTGTACTACAAAAAAAAAATGAAAAAAGTTTTTTTTATATAAAAACCTGCGATTTTTATAAAAAAATTGGTGTGTTTTTTAGTCTTTTTTAGTTAGTTTTCGAGTTTTCACAATAAAAGTGGTTTTCATTTGAATCTTCCCCTATATATATATATATATATATATATATATATATATATATATATAGGGTTAGGTTAACGTACAAATGCCCTTATCGTACATTACGTACGCTACAATCTCAACCGTCAGATCATCTTCCCGCATTGAAAATCGCATGTTTTTTTTGTAACAATTTCACATGTCGGTTTTTTAACATGCGATTTCATCAAAATTATCACATGCGAAATTGTTACAAAAAAACAACATGCTATTTCATCAAAAATTATCACATGCGAAATTGTTAAAAAAAAACAACATGCGATTTCATCAAAAATTATCACATGCGAAATTGTTACAAAAAATAACATGCGATTTCAATGCGGGAAGATGATCTGACAGCTGAGATTGTAGCGTACGTAATGTACGATAAGGAATAGTGTACAGTACACTTTCCCTATATATATATATATATAGGGCTAGGTTAACGTACAAGAGCCCTTATCCTACATTACGTACGCGATCATCTCAGCCGACAGATCTTCTTCCCACATTGAAATCGCATGTTGATTTTTTATAACAATTTCGCATGTTGGTTTTTTAACATGCGATTTCATCAAAATTGTCACATGCAATTTCATCCACGTTATTTTGTAACATGCGATTTCACATCGCGTACGTAGCGTACGTTAAGCCATTTTGTACAATACACTTTTCTATATATATAAATATAGTGTGAGGTTCATTGAAGAACACTAAAAAAGAGGGGAATCGGGGAACACTTTAAAGATTTAACTTAACATGTTAAAAATCATTTTTTAAGTTTTTTTTTTGGCGCTTTTCCTTATAAATACTTGTAGAAGCAATTTTAATAAAAAAATATAAAAAACTAAAAATAAAAAAAACAGTTAAAAAAGGCTTAAATTTTTTTTTTCAAAAACTAATTTTTTATTGGAATATTTTCTACCTATTTTTATAAACAACAGTGCTGGAAAAAATTAAAAAAAAATTGATTTTTAACATGTTAAGTTAATTTTATAAGATATATTTTTAAGTGTTTTTTAAACAATTTTTTATATTTTTTTATTAAAAATGTTTCAACATGTATTTATAAGGAAAAGCGCCAAAAAAATTTTGATTTTTAACATGTGAAGTTTAATTTTTAAGAGTGTTCCACGGTTCCGCACTTTTTTAGTGTTTCTCAATGGACCATCCCCTATATATATATATATATATATATAGGGTGGGGTTCTAGAGTGAACCTAATCCTATATATATATATATATATATATATATATATATATAGGTAACAGATCAGGAGAGAACGGTGAAAAGTGTGAGAACATTGAGAACGGATCCTGGACGGCAACGTGGTATAGCGCTCTAAATTATGTGCGGGGGTACGATTGTCATTGTCCACTCCCCCTATATACATATATATATATATATATATATATAGGTACGGGATCAGGAGAGAACGGTGAAAAGTGTGAGAACGGTGAGAACGGATCCTGGCCGGCCACGTGGTATAGCGCTCTAAATTATGTGCGGGGGTATGATTGTCATTGTCCACTTCCCGCTAAACAATGGCGTTATGGTTCCGTTGCCCAAAAAAATTTAAATAGAAATGGCGTTTTCATCTTTATGCTAGTTTTACATGGCGTTTTTTAAAAAAGTATTTTTTTTACGAATGACGTTTATGTTTTAATGGCGTTCTATTGATATCCAACAGATATGGCGTTTTTGTGTTTTCTACTTGTTTTAATTTAGTTTGTTTAACATTTTTTTTAATGTTGTTTATCTTTTAAATGGTTATTATTTGTTAATTATTCTAATCATGGCGTTTTCATTGATTTGCACAAATATGATAGAAAATTACACAACAAAACATGTAGATGTAATAATGTAAAGAGTAAAACACAATAGTCAACATTAAAATTTTACAATCCATGGCGTTTAAGCTAATCTACAAAATCTGTCATCCTTTGTGCTATTCTCTTGTCTGCTGTGTCAAACATTTCACGTATTTTTTGTCTCCCTAAAGCCAAGAATGTTGTTACACATTTTGTCAATTGTTTTCTGTTTTCATTTTCGCTATGAAGCAGGATCTTTCCAATGTATTTTACCCTTAGTTCATTTAGCTGTCTTTGCTGGAGTTGATTTTGGGCATCTTCTTTTGCCAAACCACTTCTCCAACCAGCTATATCCCCCATATATGTTTCCATATACCTCATTGCGAAAATCTCACAGTCGAGCACCTTAGACGTTGTCCTCCAATCCATCTTTTGTCTGACAATCTTCGCCTTGCTCATGATCTTATGCTTTGGGTGTTTTTTAATACGCAAGTAGTTTGCAAAAGCACTGTGCTGCAGTTTCACATTTTTTTGCATATATTAGTTTGGCGTTTTGTCAACATAGTTCCTATATACAAAGTTTTTAAGATACTTACCAACTTTTCCACCCATCCATCATACTTGTCTTTGATGCTGAGATCATCCTCTACAACGCTGTTATCCAATACATCAACTCTTTCGTGTTTTATGTTGAAACAGACAACATAGAAATGTCTTGCCCATATTATTGGCACGAAGACCAGTTCATAATCTTTGATGGTTTTATTTTTCTAGTCTCCTTTGAAATGTGTATTTTCCAGGACAGTTTCCATGTTTCTGTTGAATTCTTTGTATCGATAAGTTGGTTTCGTTGTTTCATCGTACGCCGGACGATTCTGTATTATTGAGTACCACATTTTAAACAACAAAACAATCTCCTATTATAATTTTATCAATTAATATAGCAAAAGAGTTACCAGCAGTAATTTTGCGCAGAATAACCTTGATGGTGATTCTGGAGCCTTGTATCTTTCTTCATAGTTCAGGATATATGCCCAACATAGAATAATTGACACGTGTGCTTGAAATCCTGGTTTCATGCTATCACAAATCACCCTCATGGGAAACTTTTTCTTATCTTGAACACCTCAGTCCTAAAAAAACATCATTTGGCGTTTTAGTTATACAAACTCATTCTATTATTATACATGGTGTTTTGATCGTTTTTACATGCATATTCAAGTAAACGTTATGAATGGAAAGTTTGGCATTTTATTTTGAGAGAAGTGTACATACTAGTAATCGTCGTATCCAATGAAGATGTATGTTGAAAGGTTATTTTCAGGGTTTGTCCTTGGTTCATGTATAACCACTTGCCTCCTTACATAAGGTGACAAGCATGCCCTACTCAATTTCTTATCCCTCTTCTCCTCTTCAGCCACATTCTTTTTTGTTTTTATATTTTTATCTTCTTCATCTTCTTTATCAGCTTTTTCATCACTAGGTAGCTCTTCAGAGTTTAAAATTTTATTTTCTTGCATCAACTTTGTGATGTCTGGAGTTTTGTCCTCATCACCTTTCTCCTACACATCTGATCTGTTTGGTGTTTTTGGTGGTGATGTGTTCATGGCGTTTTTATCTTGGGGTTTATTGGGTGTCTCTTCCTCTTCAAAAGTTTTCAAGAGGTTTTTCCCAGCTGTAGATGGTGGCTGCTCATATGGTGTTTTATCAAACACTGCACCTTGTTGGTCAACACTTTTGTTAACCATCTCCACTTCAGTTTTTTCTAGTTCAGTGATGAATGCCTGATTGTATTGTGTTTCTGTCGTGGGGATGTTTGGTGTATTATCAAATACAGGCATTTTTGGGGTCTCTTCAGCAGGTTGCAGATGTTTTTTTATTGCTTTAATCACTTCATCTACCATCCTTGAATTATCAAGACCTTCTTTTATACCAATCATTTGTTTTAGATCTTGTCCCGGCAGCTCCAAAATCTCAGCAATATTCCTTTTAATTATTTTTCCCCATTGTATCTCGAAATGTGATATTCAAGTGTCTTGAAATAACAACTCCATCTCTTAATATCGTTTTCGTTTATATCTTCATCCAATGATATAGTATCCTCATCATCATATATAGGGGCTGTTGTAGCAGTCGAGGGTTCGGCGTTTTGTTCTCCGGCCATATCCCTTTCTTTTTCTACTCTTGTATCCCCTTATTCTTCCCCTTCTCCTTCTCCTTCTCCATCCCCTTCACCATTCCCTTTCGACTACCCTTCCTCTTCTCCTTTTCCTTCTCCTTCCCCTTTTCCTTTTCCTTTTCCTTCTCCTTCTCCTTCTCCTTTTCCTTCATTTTCAACTTCAATGGCGTTTTCATGAACTGTTTCCACTTCAATGGAGTTTTCTTCAACTGTTTCCACTTCAATGGTGTTTTCAATAGGCGTTGCAATCTCCTTATCCCTTTCTTCTTCATTTTCACCTCTTCCTTCTCCTTTTTATTCATTTTCAAATTCTTTGGCGTTTTCATCAACTGTTTGCACTTCAGTGGCGTTTTCTATTCCAACCATCTCCTTTTCTCCTTCTTCTTCATTTTCACCTCCTAGTACCACCTCATTTTCAACCTCAGTTTCATGTGTACCTTCTTCTCTTTCAGCTGGCACTTCTTTGGCGTTTTCATCAACAAATTTTGAGATGTTCTCCAATAATGTCATACATTGTGAGTATTTAATGTGTACCAGGAGACTGTTTGGGTATTCATTTTTTGACTGTTTTAACAATGTGCTCATTTTATTGTAACAGTCTTCTAATTCTTTGTATGCCCCATCCAGTTTATCAACCATTTCCTGTTAAATTAAAAAAAAAAGGATTTTGTTGATCATGGTGTTTTGTGGTTTTTTTTTAAATTTATTATTTGAACAACATACCTCTTCAGGTTTATTGTTTTGTTCTTTTTTATCAGCAAAAATGTTGTCGTACTGTGTTACTCCTCTGATAAGAGCATGGTTCCCTGATGCAGAAACTTCAAACATCATTTCCTGGCTTTCTCTATCCTCATTCACCATCCTTTGAAGCGAAGCCTCTTCATCCTTATTATCTTCATTCTCATTCTGATTCTCATCATTGATGTGCATGGCGTTTTGCACAACATGGTGGAGCCCAATATTTTCATAATGATCATCATGATCAAAACCATCATCATCATCAAACTCATCATCATCGTTATCAGCATGCTCATCGACGTTGTGAACATCATCTTCATCTTCATTCTCAACATCATCATCATCAGCTTCATCATCAACATCAACGTGCATTTTTCTTGTTTTTTTGGGTTTGCCTTCCTCAACCTTTTTGACTGTTTTCATTTTTACTTCATTTCTAACAAGGCGTTTTGCCATTGCACTCTCAAACAAGTCAAGAGTATCTGTTATAACCCACTCAATTGGGTATCCTTCTTTTCGGTCCCATTTTTTCCTATTACAAGCATCATTCACCAAGGCAAGCTGTAACAAAATAGATTTTTCAAACGATAGATATTTTTTGGCGTTTTAATTAAACACAAATGATATATGTTATATAGGGAAATTTTATTGTTACCGCAAGTACGATTAGTGGCACTGTGTAATGCTTTTTTGGAGACCATGCGGTTTTGGCGTGTTGCAAGCATTGGATGATATAACCACACCGGTTCATTTGGTTTATTTGAATGTTTGGTGTAACGTTGTGCAAGAACTGTTTGTTGACGACTGCATTGTCACTTGCATGCCCCATTATAGTGAAGAATGCTACAAGGAAATTTAGGCAGAATTCTCTCCCAAAGCCATGCATCATAGGCAAAACATTTACAAAGTATACCTTCACAGTTGGTCTGTTAACCCAGCCTAACCCTTGGAACTGTGCTTTCCACTCAGCCACCACATGGTCTTTAGTTGTTGGTCTTTTTTTCATGTTCACGGGCACCCTTCCATTCGGTATACCCGTTAAAGAGTTTATTAATTCTTCATTCATATGTACGGTATGGTTGCCAACGTTTAGGGTGTTTGTCTTTTCATTGTAATTTTCAACCAACCAGTACCCAAGCATTGTCAGTACGGTGTCTATTTTCAACCTTAGTGTAGCACCAAACCCCATTTGGTGTACTGTTGTCTTTGATTTTGGTTTAGATTCATAAACCAACCAGTCAAGTTTGTTGGTTTTACTCTTGACAAGACCCTAGCCCCACTGAACTCATCTTATGGTTCTTCCTCAACCTCAACATTCTGATTTAATGCCTTCCTCTTATCGGCGTTTTGGGCCTTTCCAATGTGGACATTTATTCTCAATGTTAACCTCTCTTCTCCTATAAAAAATGATTTTATGGCGTTTTATTTTATGGCGTTTAATAACACAATGATACATGTATGGCGTTTTATAAATCAATAACAGATGATAGATGTTGAATAAGACAATAACAGTAAAATGGCGTTAATAACACAAACCATACATTTTTTGGCGTTTAGTAACAAAGCTATCACAGGATACATTTTTGTGGCGTTTAGTAACACACGAATGATATATGTTTTTTCAATAAGAGCATGACATATATGTAAAATTTCGTGCTCATACATTGTTAAATAAACGATACAAATTTTGGCGTTTTGGCAAGAAAGTATCAAAGGGTATTTTTACATCACGAAAAGTAACATTCTGTACCATGTCCTCTTGTTGTCTTCTTTCATTACTCGTTCGGTTTTTGGCGTTTTGGAGCAGACGACCCTTCCACTTCCACACTTGTAGAAATTGCAAATTTATTGTTAAAATTAGAACGCCAAAAGCAGCATAAACTAGCACAATGTAAATCGAAGTTAACTCACTATGTTTTTTGCCTCTGGATCTGGTTTGATCTTTCGACGCCATAGTTTTTGTTATTTCGCGTTTTCTGGGGTTTTCGTGTTTTACATTGGTTTTGGGGAGGTTTCTCTGGGAAGTATATATGTTTCGGTCACGCTTTGATATGTTTTGTAGATGAACATTTACCTTTTTGCCCTTATGGAAGCGCGCCACCTTTAAAAAGTTCATTTTATTTATGAAAACGCCACCGCATGTAACACCCCGAAAACGGGTTTGGTAATCAAACCCCGTTAATACTAAAAGACGGGTAAATACCGTTAGCGGTAAAAATTAACCCGGTGAATATTAGGATTTAAAGAAATAATCTTGTATTAATCATAAAGAGGAATAAATGCTTTGAGAAAACACGGTTTATTAGAAGCCCGAGTTAACGGGACTTAAAAATAAAACGGGTTATGATTCCCCACACCCACCAAGTTAACTAGGAATAGTTAACCTAGTTAGTAATGGGCAATTAAATGAAAAGCTATGAGATATAGCTTCTTTTGTAATAAATGAAACAAGAGGGACTAAAGGAGGCAAAAAGGGGAAATGTTTTAATTAAATAAAATATTAACACCAAAACACACACTCTAAGTGTGTGTTCTGGTCGAGATTTTTAGAAGAGCCAAGGAGCTCTCATCTTCAAAACCCTAAAGCTCACAAATCCAGCAAAATCGAAGATGAATCAAGCAAAGAAATTGGGGCTTTAACTAAATCCTTGATCCCCTAAGCTAGGAGGTCACAAGGTATGTCGATTTTTGTAATTCGGTGATATCTTGAATTTAGGATGAACACCCACAATCGAAATTCTTGAGTGCATGTGAATGTATGGGTGATATTGACATGAATACAAGTCTAGGAACAAGTCCTAGATGCAAACTTGTAGAATTAGTGCCATAAGACTAGAGATTGAATGATTACCCTTATATATGTTAAGTGGGTTTTCATGATAAAATGATGAACACATGAAATTGAGTGCTAAATTATGAAATTTGATGATATGATGCAATTCCTAGATGTTGTTTATAAACACTAGACAAAGAAGTTTGATTTTAATCTTAAAATTCGTTAAAAGAATGACCTTGAGATTAGATAAAAGAGACATAAGGATCTTGCCCGCAAGGTGCTTGATAAAATGCCCGAATGAAAGTAGATATGAATAAATTACGAATGAAACGCGTAATTTCCTAATTTGATTAATTACGTGTGATATGGGATAATGCGGGTTCTAATCATGATGTTGATTTAATTTAAATGGTGCATGTCAAATGAATAACGGTAGATAATTTTTAGAAAGTTAAACTAACCAACGATGAAGTCGAATAGTAGTTTCGACATAAAGCCCGTAGGATGGAATAGTCGTAAATGATTATGACTAATCTAACCATCTCGTGAATTATAATGATAGTTTGACGTTTGACGAGCAAGGTGAAAGCTTGGGAAGAAAACGGGTCAAACGAATCAAGAATGAAGAAAAAGCATGATCCGGGTGCAAGGTAAGTATATCTTACACTACTCTTGAATTATAGAATATTCTCTCATCGTATTAACTACGAATAAGATAAGTTAACAATCAAGATATACTATTCCGACGTGTAGTCGTACGGAACAAGATAACCGAAGATAATAATAAACCATGTTTAATGGTTAAAAAGGGCTAATATGGTTACTTAGTCAAGCAATGACTAATAAATATAGAATTCTTGACGGATACCTTATGTGGTAAACCAAAACAAACGATAAGGGTAAAACGGTAATTTTTGGTCATACGTTGACCGTAACCGTTAGTTTTTGAAAGACACTTATGATGTAAGCCATAATAGGCCAAAAGTGTTAAGAAATGAGTTATAAGTAAAATGACCGCATGGTGTAAACCGGAGCGAGTCATATAGACGAGAAGGTAATAAATGTCATCTCACGAATATAATCGGTCATTTAGACCAAACGGGTCAAAAGGTGAAAATATCACTCATTGACAAATCGACTAATGGTTTGTCGAGTGGTGTGATTACAGGGATAATTATCGAGTGAATATCTACATCGCTATTACTTAGCAACTGTTGAGGCAAGGTATTTAAATGGGTCAATATAATGATCCGAGCCAGGTACGTATGATAGAATAACTCTCATTTAAACGTAAGGTTTGATGAGAGTTAAACGGAGTCTAAAATAGATTTTTGGTTACTTTAATAGGTAAACCAAATGTTACGGACGATAGTCATTACATTTGAAAGGCATAATGACTTTTCAAATAAAATCATAGTTAAAAAGAGGGCTTATGGGTCAAACATGTTTGCAATAAATCTCTCATAGTTAATGAAGGGCCAAGATGGACCAAAACGCCCTTATAAGTTAAACTGAGCAAACAACCCTTAAAGGTTGTTTGGAAACGAATTTTATGATTAGATAAATACTTAGAATAAGTATAGAAGCTGAAAGAGGTATTATGTTAGTCAAATGGCACTATTTGAGTCTTTGCCGTAAAATAATGATTCGAGAGGTAAAATTTGGTTTATATAGATCACCACATTAAACCCACCATAAATACAGTTGTGGTGGAAGATTATAGGATGAGAAATGTGGTGATGGAATGCTAGAAGCAATCGAAAGCGATTTTAGGCTCGAAAGTGCTTAAATACCCTTAACGGGTCAAAATAAGCACTTGAGCGTAAACAGGTTTTTATTATGTAAGAAACCCGTGATTTGAGATTAACATGATAGGAGACATTGAAATTATGAATTTCATGAGTTTAAAGATCAAATAAACATGTTTGTTTGATGAAATCACGAACGGGTCAAATTTGGTAAAAAGGGTAATAAGCTGAAGACTTAAAAGTCTGAAATTTTATTATGTCGGATGTTGGATTTTAACTCCATGAAATGGAGAATTAAATTACGGACGCATAGGAAAAAGAATCGGGTAAAACGGATTAAAAATGAGTGAGTTATGCTCGTTTCCGTGAAATCGAGTCTTGTTGGGAATTATGCAGCACCAGCAACAACAATCTGTCGACACAAGACCGTGGCATAGCGCCACGGCCAGGCATGAAACCTGTCGCGCGACGCAACGGGTGGTGGCGTCACGCGAGCACCCCGTGGCGTAGCGCCACCGCTCAACAGTGTGGATTTTTCTTGTTTTGTTACGTTTAAGCACAGAACTTGTTTATCCTCGACTATTTAAGTGTCAAAACTAATTATTTACATGGTTTTGACCGTAGGTGCTAACCGAGAGACCGGAAGACGATCAAGCTCAGCAAAGAACCGAACACATAAAGAACAAAGAACCGAACACATAAAGAACAAAGCTTCCGCGAATAGTTTCGTCGTCATGTTATTACACGGCGACTCAAGTTGCAAAAAATGTTGTAACGCTTAATTTAGTAAAAATTTTTAAATAAATTCGTTATTCAAGTGTATCTTCAAGTTTATAATACTCTAATATAATAGAAATTCACTGGAAAATTGTATAAAATGGACCACGGGTCTTACAAGTTGGTATCAGAGCTCAAGGTTAAAAGAATAAAGTGTTCCGTTCGAGGCTTGATCGCAAATCCGGTAAGTACAAGTATGTCAAAGGGTTGGTATGATTAAAGTGTTGAGAACAACACATATGGGTATCGTGTAACACACGTTACCTTAATTAAAAAGATTGAAATAGTTGACGAAAATACGCGCGTTGACGCGTATAGTAGAAAAAGCCTTTTATTATAATACGGGCGATTATTGAAGTTGATATTATTAACTCTTGTAAATGTTTTAGTTGAAGGACACTCGCATCTAAAGATAGGGGGAGTCTAACAAATTGCGGACTTGACAGAGGAACGGTCCAAAGTATGACAAGTAGAACATGCTCACCAAGGACCTAAATCGCGTAGCGATCGCGAACAAGGCTGATGGCAAGAGAAGCCTGTCAGGGCAAGCGGTACCAGGTGCACATTTTAAATTTAATTGCACAAATAGTAATATGCAACAAATACGTAGAGATTGAAAGTTGCATATGTAGATTGAAAACTTGGAAAAACCCGAATAGAAAACCTATCCGGGATATTGTTTCCAAGAGAAACAAATAGAGGCATTACTTACATGGGGTATAATGTGAAAATTATAAAAAGGTCATGTATACCAGGTGTTGATCGCTTACTCTGGCCAAGTAAGTGGTGAGCACGTGTGTCACACCCCGATATTTCCACGTATTACCGGTGGGCCCGGTGGGGAGTATCGTGACGTGGTTGGTAACATTACAGTCAAACAACACAATATTTAATATGCACAGCGGAAGCAAAGATAGATATATTTCAACCGAATAAAATATTGTAATATCAAGTATCACAAATAGTTGAAATTAATCCACAGGTGGATAAAAATAAAAATAGGAAACATTGTTCAACAGATTTGACATCCAAGCTTGCGAGACTTATTGTGGACGCTAGGAGAAAGCCAGCCTAGTTCGCTTAGTACCTTCACTTAACCTTTTTGGGAAAATACGTCAGTTTACACTGGTAAATACAATCAACTGACTCATTTTGAAATGGTTTAATAAAATTGATTTGAATGCACGTGGCACAAACATTTTATAACTTGAGATAATTATTTAAATATAAACTTGTAAAAGAATTACATGTTCCTTATGCGTTCAGTAGCCCGGTTCGTGCCGGGTTAAAGATCAATAGACACACCACATTATTTATTTATGCACTGACGGGTGTACGCCTACACCCCGCGCTTAGGTCGTGGCCATTTCGTAAAATGATGCCAAGGATATCCGGGACATGGTCATTAACCCCCCAAAGGCGTTAAGCAAACAAAACATATTTAAACGGGTCATCTCGATAATACTTAACCACCAATCGATTAAGGTCGAATGCCCGACCAAGCGGTATTTTATATACCGTACCCCAAGCCCGTATAAGGGAAAATAAGTTAAAAGTATTTACCTTTGCAAGTATAATTCACAAACAGCAAATGCACGTAGCTTTTACTGGTCCTCCTATTCTGGAACGAAGGTTTATAATAACCTATTAGAATCCTAACGGGTCTTTAATTAAGCCTAACTTAGACTGGTTAGTTTTTAAGATACGGTTCGTACGCACGATTAAGCGAAGACCGGAATAGAATGTGATTTAGACCCGAAAAGTTTGAAGACTTGCTTAATATGGGTATATTATACACATTCTGGATTTTGAGATAAAAACGATAAGGTTTAACCCGTTTCGGCTAATTTATGCAAACTAGTTACATAAACCGAACCGAACGCGCAAGAAGCGTAACGGGTAACCGTAAGAGCCATATACAGGTTTCCTAATTTAATATGCCTCAAATATGTTGTGACATCAGTAAGATATCTTTTATTATGCCCGAAACGAATTTAAACACAAACTATGCCCCGTAGGGGCATTTTGGTCAATTACAAGGTTATAAAAGAGTTTAAGTATTAACCTGAGTTACAGGTCTGATATAATCGGAAAAAATACTTAATTTACTAAGTTATAACAGTAGGGTATCGTATATATGTGAAATTTATCAATTATAACCAAACTATGCACCGTAGGGGCATTTTGGTAATTTCACATAAGCCAAAAAGCTCAAAACTGAACTCTGAGTTAAAACACTTTTGCTTACTGTTAAAATATTGTAATTTACCTAAAATATCAGTAGGTATCAACCCTTGTATGTTTAAAATAGTTTTAGTACGTATTATGCGTTAAAAACGCTTAAAAAGACGATTAGGAGCCATTTCCGGGTTCTATATAGAAAGCTGATATTTTTATTATTCCAGAAGGTTTAAAATAATTTATTTATCATATAAAATCAGTAGCAAAAGGTTTGGGGTCAAAAAGATATGTAAAACTCATTTTATAGTCCAAAAGGGCAAAACCGACAATTACCGGATCAAGCCTATATCTCTAAGTTATGCTCAGCCTAAAATTAATTAAAAATCTTCAAAAATCCCAAAATATTATATTACATCAGTGGGTAAAAAGTTTGATATCAAAAAGTGGGTTTAAATAGGCTATATGCTAATTATGCCGTTTAATCGCTAAAAAGCTTTCAAATTACGCAAACGAGCATAACTCTCAATCTACACCTCAAACTGATGTCAAATTTTGGTTACAAGTTTATAAATCAGTAACTAAGGTTTCTACTCTTTTACATTTTCAAAAATCACGTTTTATGGTGAAAAGGGCATAATGGTCAACATATGAGCAATTAATGGAATCATGCATATTAATTGGATAACTATTGAACCAAGGTGTATAATCACAGAGGGTTATACTAGCATGCAACCTAGTCCAATTAAAGCTCTAATGCATTTCTAAAACATACCAAAACGGGTCAGAACTAAAGTCAAAGCAAAAGTCAAAGCTTTGTGACTTTCGGTTCCGAACCGGGTCTAAACAGAAAATTGTCGGATCAAACAAGCCTAGACCAGTTATTATACTTATTACCAAGTTATATGAGTGATAAAGTAGTTTACATGCCTTCTACATTGCTAATTACATGTTAATATAAAAATTAGCATTCTGTTGACTTTTTCTAATCAACTTTGACTTGACAAATGGTCTAGCTAGAGTGGGAATCAGAAGGGTTTAATGCCCACATAATTACCAACTTATAACTACCTTTAATTCGACTAATCACTGGACCATCAATGATTAATCGCTAAGTCAAACGGTAATTACGATGGTTTGACTTTTAAGCTAAAACTAAGTAAAAACTCAACTAAGAAAGGTTAAGCATACTTACTGAAGTCCTATGCACGATTAGGAAAGACTTGGGTCTGCTCTTAAGCTCCAGGAAGCTCCAGAAATGCAGAAGTGAGGTGTGATCAATGGTTGCAACATGAGGCCTTTATATAGTGTTCAAAACTCACTAGATCATTGACACACAAGCCTAGCAATGGCCATGGATCATCCACAGATGTCCCTAAGGGCCTAGGGGTTATTTAGGGGTCGCCCATGGAGTGAAATATCTGATTAAAGTCGGTTATAGCGTGAAAATAGGCTGCTGTCTAAACTTTCTGATACCGGGCATCGAACGCGGCCCGCGTAAGGTATTGTTAGGGCTTACGCGGCCCGCTTGGGCCTTGTGTTCAGGTTTAAACATTTTCAAGTTGTTGCATCTTTGTCTCTTGGCCTTTCGAAGGGTCAACCAAACTTATTTCTTGCATTTTGAGCCCCTCAACTTGACTTATAAGGGGTTCATGACTTATACCCACTTTGCTAAGTTCTTGGTCACTTCATGTTAACCCGAAAAGTCATAATTTTCAATGTTAATGCTTTAACCCCTCGTATACGAATTTGATCATAACTTTCTCATACGATAACGAAACTTTATGAAATTTTAATCGTGCATTCTAGTGAGCATAATTAATCGTTACAAAGCTTCAGGTTTACTAAAAGGTCACTCAGAGGTATAACTTAAACATGTTGACGCATTTAACCCCTGTGGTTTGTAATCTCTCACTTTCTTTCATATTTAGCTTCGTATGATCCATGATTTATTCGTTTGATGGTATAAACATCATGTAGGGTTATTGTAAAGTATATTTATTCACTGTTGACATTTTGAACCCTTATATTCACATACTTTCCATGTTTGTCAACTTTAGTCCTTCTAGAACATTCTTTTACACGTTCAAACCTATGACACATGTCAACACATTATAGGACGTGAATTTTTCGAGGTGTTACAACGTGGTACCATGAACTTTTATGATGGACATGCTTACATCCAATGTAGTAAGGACGGGGTGAGCGAGACAAATTAAAAAGCACCCAAATGAATCAGATAAGCAAAATATTTGATAATAATGTAAACGCACAACCGAGTGACGGAAGCGTATTATATTAGGATAATGAGCCCGAGGGAAGGGACCAAGAAACATATAAATTGATTAAGATATGCATCGGGAGGGGGTGTACTTACACTCGAACCCGGAAAATACAAACATGTAAAACGATTAAGGTATGCACTGGGAGGGGGTGTACTTACACTCGAACCTGGAAAATGCAAACATGTAAAACGATTAAGGTATGCACTGGGAGGGGGTGTACTTACACTCGAACCGGAAAACGCAAACATGTAAAATGATTTAGACAAGTATTGGGAGGGAGTGTTGTGACAACCGTGATTTACGGCTCTTAATTACGTGATTAACAAGTGGTTAACGCGATAATAAATAGTGTTTACAGTGCAAATTAACTTAAATAGGCCTTTGGAGTGCCCAGGGACGTTTATCCGACTTTACAGTGCGCGAACGGTGGTTTACAGAGAAGCCTGTGAAACGTTAAACGGCAACGGATTGAAACCGTACAAGATACTGATGACGCCGTCAAATAATAAATTATTACGATATATTTTAGCTTCGTAATTTAATTTTAGTGACTACAGTCGAAACCAGATCGGAAAACGGATTAAAGACGGCAACGATACAATTTTTCGCGATTATTACCGTAATCGACGAACGGGCGTGCAAACAACGACTACCGACCGTATTTTTGTGTATTTTAATCCTTGACGTTAAACGGAGTTCAGGGTTTTGACAACGGGTCTCGTAGGATTTACGGGCCACTTACACACGGGGATTGAGCTTGTGGGCCCTGGGCCCAAGCCAAAACCCACAAGCTAAATCTACAACTAAATCTTATGAAATCTTACAAGATTTACAATATCCCTGCAAAATCTTTACAAATCTCTATTAAATCTTTGCAAGAGATTTCTTTGTACACAAGATCTCTAAAAGATCTTAACAAATCCCTATAAAACCTATACCCATCTTCACAAACATTCAAACACACACAGACTTGAAGTCTGTCTTTCTCTTTTCCCTCGATCTACATATACAATATACACACACACTCAAAGTCACAAAA
>JARYGA010005863.1:0-35639 GCA_030545235.1 Helianthus tuberosus
GACTTTGATGCTCATACGATTAATTATACTTGGTTTATACTCCTCGTACTTGGAATTATCTTAAAATATGCTTTCGTGGCAAGAATGGTCCTTAAAAGTCCTTAAAACATCAAATACATAACTATAGGGGCCAAATTGTAAATATTGGAAACTTATGCCCAGATTAGAAGGGGCGGGCGGCCCGCTTTAACTTGCCTGAAACCTCAGGCGGGCCGCATGGCCCCCTGTTACGCAGAAAACTCAACCAGCTTCGATCAGACGCGGATTATGCACGAAATCCAAGTTTCTAACCCTCCCCAATCACCTTAAAGCCACCTCTAATCACCTCCAATCACCTCCAAACTCTTCCACTATAAATACAACCCTTCTCCACACCATTTTACACTTTCGCAACACTCAAATCTCTCCAAAATACTCTCTAGTTCTTGCAAGAATCTGAAATTCGGACAGATTCATAACCTTGTGCAAAAGTGAGTGTAACTTGCTCATTTCTCAACGAAATCACTTGATTCTTCTTCCTACTTGCTTGGATAATCCTTGGGTTCGATTCCTTGACTTCTCCTTGGAGAAATCAGACCTGGAAATTGCCCTGAAATGGTCCAAGAACTTTCTGTTTTGTTCAAACTTGTTTAAACTTCATCCAACTTGTGTCTAACACATCTCACACGTCCTAATGCTTACAACCTCTCTTATGGTTGGTTAAGCTTAAAAACATGGTTGAGACACTTAAATCAGAGGATTAAACCTCATAAACTTTCTGTTTGTTTTGGGTGTTTTGACCCACAAGTCATGTTCGAGCTAGTTCTTGATGTAGAGTGATTATGGAACAACTTGGGTTGTTCCAACATAAAATCCTCACATGATTTGATGATTTCCTATTAGTTAGATTGTTACATTATTGTACCTACCTTAGTTCTTGACCCTCCTTGGTTGTTTTTACATCAAGTGTAGTGGTGAACATACAAGGGGTTCCTAAATGGAAGCATGTTCTTCCTACCCCATACATGACATCCATGATAACCCGAGGTGCCTAAGTGGAGATTTAATCTTCTACCCCCTACATGAAATATTGGACTTAATAATATGTAGTACTTAACCTAAATATATATAAATACACTCATTCGAACCTTTAATATTAAACTTGTGTTTATATGTTAAAGTAGTAGAATACCATCTAAGACTTAACACTCCAAGTATGATTATAATGGGCATACTACCCATGAAATACAATATAACCCTAGTGGTTACGTAGTGTCATATAAGAGTATAAGTTAAAGATGATTATTTTCGTATCATATTTTATTCTGCTTTATGTTATGTTAAACTCCAAATTATAATCTTCCGTGGTACGCCAAACTCACACACCTACGTTTCCTCGTGTAGAAGGACTAGGTGCTCCAAATTAATCCATCCACCAACTCACTCGCGGGATTTCAAGTAGGAAAGCTTGCAACCACCGTGAGTATACTCGATCCCTTTTTCCCCTTTACACTTTGGGATGCAACATGTATAATTATGCAAACATCTTTAAACTAAACTAAACATACTCAATCCTTGTACAAACATGAAACTAATGTGCTTTACTTATGATTCTTGTATGCTCTATTTGAACGATTTGGAACGTATATGCTCATTAACTTTGCTAGCCCACCTTAACAATTATAGCGCTATAGGATTTACGCACCGCCCTTGAGACTTGGGGGTATTGTTAAGTTAAACAATTACTATCCCGCTATCAATTGGGATTAGACTATTTTATGCGTTGGATTCTTGGGTTTGATCATAGTGTACGCCAAAATTGCATACTAGTAATTCACATATTATGAATCATGTTGGATTTGAGCTTTTATTCTATTATGCTATGTAAACAAACTTGTATACTCGCTCATTGCCTTTGCATTGAAACTCTATTTTAATACATGTTGCAGGTTGATTATTGAAGTATGGATGAATGATGAAACAAGTTTAGGGTGGACTAGATACACACCTTTAATCTATTTATCTTTTTATGTTATGTTATTTGTTGAAACAATGTTGTATTTTGTTTTGAATATTGTATGACAATTTAGCACTTGCAATGAAATTTGAATTTAATTAAATATTGTCACATAGTGTTATGAAGTCTCTAGCAATCTATACACACTTCGTCTCATCCCGATGTTTCCGCCATCGGTTGGGGTGTGACAGATTGGTATCAGAGCCATGACTATAAGGAATTAGGAAAATTGCCATGCTTTTGCCCTAATCTATAGTTCCAGGAATTTTGCCTCTTATATGTCGTTTAAAACTTTTGTACTCTACCATGCATGCTTCCTAGCTATACTTCTTGTTGATTAAATTTACATGCCTTTCCTAAGGTTAACACGAATACACTTATGTTTATTTGTATACTCTTGTAACACAAACGAGACAACTTTACCAAAATAGGCGTGAAACCCACAATTTGGTAAACGACTCTCATTCTACCTTAAACTATTTTGCACGAAATTTCACCATTAAGCTAGGAGTGAAATCCACAACTTAATGGTAATTTCCATTTCAACTCTAGTGGACCCTTGTCAAAGTGTCAAAATTTTATTTTGACCCGACAAGTACCAACCACATTTAGGGTACGAAATCGTCAAGCTAGGGGTGAAACCCGCATCTCGTCGATCAAGTCCCATTCCTCGATTTTCAATCTCGCCAAAGTCCCGATTGTTTCAATCAATTAGAGATGTGTAGTAACCGGAAGGGTAAGATACCGTTAATCGCTTCTAGACGAGAGTATCTTACTTATAGGCCAAAGCACGTTTTCTCTAATTCGAAAGAACTTTCGACCCACTTTGGAATAGTCGACGTTTCTCTACCCGAAACAATCCAATGTTTTATTGAGCCTCTCTTTTATGTATCTCAATTTATATGTGATTTTATACTTGAACGTTCGTTCATTTCAAAATTTCGTTTTAATCATTTCGCACGTTATCGCAATCACAAACAATAATAATCCCTCGTGAACAAACTAAATTTACAAAGCTTTCAATTATCCATGTTATGCTATGTTGGACTCATGACCATGCTATATGTAAACTCTTTATGCTATGTGAATCAATTTGAAACTTTTATGCTATGTGACACTTTATGCTATGTGAATCAATTTATGCAAACGATTTTTCTTAAACAAACATTATGATCAAGTCTCACCTATTCGTTCTTTTGAATCTTAGATGTCTTCTCGTCACTCCAACTCGTCTAAGAAGTCAAAGTCCCGTGCTACGAAGAAAATGATGGCTTTCATGGCCGATCAATTTGCGCGCGTCGTTCCAAAGGTCATTTCCGAAATTCGAGCTTCTGAAACTCCGAACTCTTCCGTCGACTCCAAGGTCGAAATACGCAAGCCCGCTTCGTTCAACTTCAAGCACTTTTCATCGTGCAATCCCAAGCCATTCACCGGCAATGATGGGGTGACCGCCATGCTCGAATGGTTTGATAGCATGGAGGTCACATTCATCAACAGTGATTGCCCCAAGGAGCTTAGAACGCGTAGTGCGACTGGGGTATTCCAAGCCCGAGCTCTCGAATGGTGGACGAACGAAAGGAACATTCGTTCGAATGAACTGGCATATGCGTTGGAGTGGGAAGAAGTCAAGGCCCTGATGATGGACGAGTTTTGTCCTCCGCATGAGCAACAAAGGTTGGAGGAAGAATTTTGGGCGCTAAAGCAAGTGGGAGACGAAAAACCTAGCCTACACCACCCGTTTCAAACAACTTAGCTTCATAGTTCCTCACCTTGTTATGACCACCGATCGCAAGATACGGAAGTATATCAATGGGTTACCTCCTGCTATGCGCGACACGATTGAGGCTGCCAAACTCGACAATATCGAAGCTGTTTATCGTTTGGCCGCTTCCCTGAACAACAATCGTGTTCGCGATAAACAAGCCGCAAACCCCGTTTCTTTCAAGCCAGCTCACCAAATTACCCAACAGTCGAGTAGCAATAGGGGGAAGAAGCGAAAGCAATCGAACCCTGTTTGCAATGCGATTGTACCACCCGTTAACCCAAACCCTGTTGCCCCTGATAACACCCAAAGGTCGTACACTGGGATTCACCCCAAGTGTGCCACCTGTAATTTCCATCATCCCGCAAACGCTAGGTGCCGTCGTTGTAACGATTGCAACCGTTATGGTCATACCTCCAACTTTTGCCGCTACAATCAACAACAACAAGCACCACAAGCACAACAAGCACCACCAGCTCAACAAGCACAACAAGCTCCACCTGCTCCTCAAAACGCGAGACCCGCCAGAGCTTGTTTCAAGTGTGGGGACGCTAATCATCTTCGTCCTCAATGCCCACTATGGAATCAAGAACAACTACAACCTCCTCGTGGACGCTGTTTCAATCTGAACGCGAATCAAGCGCGCAACGACAATGATGTCGTTAATGGTACGTTTCTTGTTAACCATCTTTATGCTTCGATACTATTTGATACTGGTGCGGACAAAAGCTTTGTGTCCTTAGAATTCGAATCATTGTTAAATTGCACACGCTCTAAGCTACCCAAGTCGTTTTCCATTGAAGTCGCCAATGGCAAATCTATCCTAGTCGATTCCGTTCTTCGTGATTGTCGTCTTACTCTCAACGAACACGTTTTCCCTATCGATCTCATACCCATGCAATTGGGTAGTTTCGACATCATCATAGGCATGGATTGGCTTCAAAAGAACCATGCTGAAATCGCTTGCCACGAGAAATACGTCCGATTACCCCTTCCATCTGGTGATGTTTTGCACGTCTATGGAGACCGACCTTCAAAAGGGCTGAAGTTGATGTCCTGCACACAAGCGAACAAGTACTTACACAAAAAGTACCTTGCCTTTTTAGCCCACGTTGTGGAAGAAAGGGGCAAGGGAAAGAGTGTAAGTGATGTTCCAGTAGTGTGCGACTTCCCTGACGTGTTTCCTGAAGATTTACCTGGTCCTCCTCCACCTCGATCTGTTGACTTTCGTATCGACCTCGTACCTGGTGCGACTCCTGTTGCCAAAGCTCCTTGTCGCCTTGCACCTTCTGAGATGCAAGAATTGTCTACGCAACTTCAAGAGCTCCTCGATAAGGGTTTCATTCGTCCAAGTACCTCACCTTGGGGTGCTCCTGTGCTTTTCGTTAAAAAGAAAGATGGTTCTTTCCGTATGTGTATCGATTATCGCGAGCTCAACAAACTCACTGTAAAGAATCGTTACCCTCTCCCGCTCTTTGACCAACTTCAAGGCGCTACTTGTTTCTCCAAGATCGATCTTCGTTCTGGTTATCACCAACTTCGGGTCCTCGAAGAGGACGTACCCAAAACCGCTTTTCGCACTCGCTATGGACATTACGAGTTCGTGGTTATGCCTTTTGGTTTGACCAACGCACCCGCTGTGTTCATGGATCTAATGAATCGTGTTTGTAAGCCCTATTTGGATCGTTTCGTGATCGTCTTCATTGATGATATTCTCATTTATTCTAAAACTCAAGCCGATCATGAACATCATCTTCGTCTTATACTCGAGCTCTTACGTATGGAACGATTATACGCTAAATTCTCTAAATGCGAGTTTTGGATTAAAGAAGTCCAATTCCTTGGACACGTTGTTAGTGAAAAAGGAATCCACGTTGACCCTGCGAAGATCGAAGCTGTAAAGAATTGGACCGCGCCCAAATCTCCTTCTGAAATCCGTTCTTTCTTAGGATTGGCGGGTTACTACCGTCGATTCATCTCGAATTTTTCAAAAATCGCCGTTCCTCTCACTTCGCTGACTCAAAAAGAGAACCCTTTTATTTGGGGTCCTGAGCAAGAGAAATCTTTTCAAACTCTCAAGGACATGCTTTGCAACGCTCCTATTCTTACTCTTCCTGATGGGAATGATGATTTCGTGGTGTATTGTGATGCCTCAAACCGTGGTCTTGGATGCGTTCTCATGCAACGAGGCAAGGTCATCGCTTATGCATCTCGCCAACTCAAAATACACGAGAAAAACTATACTACCCACGACCTTGAACTTGGCGCAGTTGTTTTTGCGTTGAAGATTTGGCGACACTACCTTTATGGTACTAAGTGTGTGGTTTTCACTGAACACAAGAGCCTTCAACATATCTTCGACCAAAAGGAACTGAACATGCGTCAACGTCGTTGGGTGGAACTGTTGAACGACTACGACTGCGAAATCAAGTACCACCCAGGTAAAGCAAATGTCGTGGCTGATGCCCTTAGTCGTAAGACTCATGCAGACTATATGCGATGTTTTCGTATCTCGAGCGACCTTCCTCAACGCATTCGTGAAGCTCAATACGCCTCTATTAACGAAGGTAACTTCCATGTCGAGATACGAGGTGCTAAAGAACACGATCTCGTCTCCAAGGCCGATGGTATCCAATACCTCAACAATCGTGCCTGGATCCCTGATCACGAAGAACTTCGAGACTTCGTCATGAACGAGGCACACAAATCCAAGTACTCAATTCATCCTGGTGCCGACAAGATGTATCATAATCTACGTACATCCTATTGGTGGCCTGGGATGAAGAAAGACATTGCCACTTACGTCTCTAAGTGTCTTACGTGTTCAAAAGTCAAAGCCGAGCATCAACGACCTTCTGGTCTACTCGAACAACCTGAAATCCCCGTTTGGAAATGGGATAGTATTGCAATGGACTTCATAACTAAACTCCCTCGTACATCTTCTGGTCACGATAGCATTTGGGTGATCATCGATCGTCTGACCAAGTCCGCTCAATTCATTCCTATTCGTGAAGATTTCAAGGTTGAACGACTTGCTCGCATCTATACCAATGAAGTCATACGCCATCATGGTGTTCCCCTCGACATCATTTCTGATCGTGATGGTCGATTTACTTCACGTCTCTGGCAAACCTTTCAGTCCGCTATGGGTACTCATTTGAATCTCAGTACGGCTTTTCATCCTCAAACGGATGGACAGACTGAACGTACTATCCAAACCCTAGAGGACATGCTCCGTTCTTGTGTCATCGACTTTGGTGGTAGTTGGGATGTGCATTTACCTTTGGTCGAGTTCTCGTATAACAATAGCTACCACTCCAGTATTAAAATGGCTCCATTCGAGGCATTGTATGGTCGCAAATGCCGATCTCCTTTGAACTGGCACGAGATTGGTGACAAACACTTTACTGGCCCTGAAATCATACAAGAAGCAACGGATAAGATTCACCAAATCCGTGATAATCTACTCAAAGCTCGTGAACGTCAAAAGGTTTATGCTGATAAGGGACGCAAACCGATGCAACTCAACGTTGGGGATCACATTTTACTCAAAGTGTCTCCTTGGAAAGGAGTGGTTCGTTTTGGTAAAAAGGGAAAGCTTGCCCCTCGCTATGTTGGTCCTTTCAAGATACTCGAAAGGATTGGCGCGGTGGCTTATCGACTCGATTTACCTCAAGAACTCAACAACGTGCATCCAACATTCCATGTTTCTAACCTAAAGAAGTGTCACGCTGAAGAAAGACTTCAAGTTCCTCTCGAATATCTCCAAATAAATGACACCTTGCATTTCGTGGAGAAACCCGTCGAAATCATGGATCAAAAAGTCAAGTTATTGAGGCGCAGCAAGATTCCTATCGTCAAAGTTCGATGGGAAGGTAAACGAGGCGCCGAATTTACTTGGGAACTCAAGAGAGAGATGAAAAAGAAGTATCCTCATCTCTTCCCTACGTCTTCCTAAATTTCGGGACGAAATTTCCCAAAGGAGGGGAGACTGTAACGCCCGGCTCTTTTGTACTTTCCATTTATAGAAAGTTTTGTTCGTATTTCTATTTTTGGAAACGTTGTATTCTTGTAATCGTTCCTTCTTTGTAATCGTTGTAAAACCGAGACTTGAATCATTAATGAAACTCGTATTTTGTTACAAATATGTTGCACACACTTTATATATGCTCGTATGTTCGAATCGGTGAATCAATTGGTGTTTAATCATTATTCTTGGAAACTATGTGCTAAACTTGCAATTAAACTAAACTTATACCCAAAACGTGTTTTGAACGAAAACGACACTTGACTTTGATGCTCATACGATTAATTATACTTGGTTTATACTCCTCGTACTTGGAATTATCTTAAAATATGCTTTCGTGGCAAGAATGGTCCTTAAAAGTCCTTAAAACATCAAATACATAACTATAGGGGCCAAATTGTAAATATTGGAAACTTATGCCCAGATTAGAAGGGGCGGGCGGCCCGCTTTAACTTGCCTGAAACCTCAGGCGGGCCGCATGGCCCCCTGTTACGCAGAAAACTCAACCAGCTTCGATCAGACGCGGATTATGCACGAAATCCAAGTTTCTAACCCTCCCCAATCACCTTAAAGCCACCTCTAATCACCTCCAATCACCTCCAAACTCTTCCACTATAAATACAACCCTTCTCCACACCATTTTACACTTTCGCAACACTCAAATCTCTCCAAAATACTCTCTAGTTCTTGCAAGAATCTGAAATTCGGACAGATTCATAACCTTGTGCAAAAGTGAGTGTAACTTGCTCATTTCTCAACGAAATCACTTGATTCTTCTTCCTACTTGCTTGGATAATCCTTGGGTTCGATTCCTTGACTTCTCCTTGGAGAAATCAGACCTGGAAATTGCCCTGAAATGGTCCAAGAACTTTCTGTTTTGTTCAAACTTGTTTAAACTTCATCCAACTTGTGTCTAACACATCTCACACCAATGTCCTAATGCTTACAACCTCTCTTATGGTTGGTTAAGCTTAAAAACATGGTTGAGACACTTAAATCAGAGGATTAAACCTCATAAACTTTCTGTTTGTTTTGGGTGTTTTGACCCACAAGTCATGTTCGAGCTAGTTCTTGATGTAGAGTGATTATGGAACAACTTGGGTTGTTCCAACATAAAATCCTCACATGATTTGATGATTTCCTATTAGTTAGATTGTTACATTATTGTACCTACCTTAGTTCTTGACCCTCCTTGGTTGTTTTTACATCAAGTGTAGTGGTGAACATACAAGGGGTTCCTAAATGGAAGCATGTTCTTCCTACCCCATACATGACATCCATGATAACCCGAGGTGCCTAAGTGGAGATTTAATCTTCTACCTCCTACATGAAATATTGGACTTAATAATATGTAGTACTTAACCTAAATATATATAAATACACTCATTCGAACCTTTAATATTAAACTTGTGTTTATATGTTAAAGTAGTAGAATACCATCTAAGACTTAACACTCCAAGTATGATTCTAATGGGCATACTACCCATGAAATACAATATAACCCTAGTGGTTACGTAGTGTCATATAAGAGTATAAGTTAAAGATGATTATTTTCGTATCATATTTTATTCTGCTTTATGTTATGTTAAACTCCAAATTATAATCTTCCGTGGTACGCCAAACTCACACACCTACGTTTCCTCGTGTAGAAGGACTAGGTGCTCCAAATTAATCCATCCACCAACTCACTCGCGGGATTTCAAGTAGGAAAGCTTGCAACCACCGTGAGTATACTCGATCCCTTTTTCCCCTTTACACTTTGGGATGCAACATGTATAATTATGCAAACATCTTTAAACTAAACTAAACATACTCAATCCTTGTACAAACATGAAACTAATGTGCTTTACTTATGATTCTTGTATGCTCTATTTGAACGATTTGGAACGTATATGCTCATTAACTTTGCTAGCCCACCTTAACAATTATAGCGCTATAGGATTTACGCACCGCCCTTGAGACTTGGGGGTATTGTTAAGTTAAACAATTACTATCCCGCTATCAATTGGGATTAGACTATTTTATGCGTTGGATTCTTGGGTTTGATCATAGTGTACGCCAAAATTGCATACTAGTAATTCACATATTATGAATCATGTTGGATTTGAGCTTTTATTCTATTATGCTATGTAAACAAACTTGTATACTCGCTCATTGCCTTTGCATTGAAACTCTATTTTAATACATGTTGCAGGTTGATTATTGAAGTATGGATGAATGATGAAACAAGTTTAGGGTGGACTAGATACACACCTTTAATCTATTTATCTTTTTATGTTATGTTATTTGTTGAAACAATGTTGTATTTTGTTTTGAATATTGTATGACAATTTAGCACTTGCAATGAAATTTGAATTTAATTAAATATTGTCACATAGTGTTATGAAGTCTCTAGCAATCTATACACACTTCGTCTCATCCCGATGTTTCCGTCATCGGTTGGGGTGTGACACTTAGTTTATGATTTCACTAATTAATTTACATACATTGATAATTATTTTGTATATATTTATATTTAGTATTTAGTTGTCTTATCATTTTATATATAATAATAATAAATATACAATTATAAAATTATAAATTTAATTTATTAAATTAAACTTTTATAAATACAAGACTCTTGTAAGCTATCGAGTCTGCTTGAGCTTGTTAAGTGAAGCTTGAGTATGTGCTTGTTTATTAAACGAGCTTGTTTATATGTTAGAGTCTGGACTCATCTAGGGTTTGAGCTCGTTCAAGCTCTATTCGCTTTAATATGAGCAAACCGATCTCAAATAGCTCATTAGACCACACAGAGTGGAGTGTGGTTTCCGGCGTGGAGGCCTCAACCACACCCACACATCGGCCCGTGCTTGGCGTGGTTGATGGCGTGATGGTTTGGGCGCTGGATTCTTCACTGGCGTTGTGAAGAAGATGGTGATAAGGTGTGTTGTTTTGATTGGATTGAGTTGTGGGTTTTTATTTGATTTTCTTTTTTTCATATAAAATAAATATAAAAATTATATGTCACGTGTCACACAACGCCACCCTTTCACGCTCCATCTCACTCTGTTCTTTCTTGCACCATGACACTTTTCTAACGGATGGCGACGTAACTGCCACATGATGCTTCACACCTCTTTTTCAAGCTCTCTCACCTCGTATGGTTTTAGCGACTCCATTCGTTTCCACTTATAGTTACAATGGGTACTTAATTCATTAAAACTTTTAAATTTCAGTTACTACTTATTCCAATCCATTTCAACAAACTTTAACTAATTCAAAAGAAAATTGTGAAATTAAGATAAATAATTTTTTTAATAAAAAACTATATTAAATATGAAGGGGGATTGGTATAACAAAACAACTAATTAATTCAAACACACTTAATTATTTATTTATACAACATATATCTAAAACAATTATTATATTCAAAAGAATTCCCCAGACACCACGGGTATGAACTATGAAAAATATGAAATATGCCTAAAAGGCAGAGCTCTAAGAAAGGGCCACACCATAAGTACAACCTACAAAGCCCATTGTACAACCCTTATGTCATTTTCCTATTGATTCAACCTGACTTGGCTCCCTCACAGTGATTTGTTAATTTCGGTTTTCATTTCCACTCTCTCTCTCTCTGACTTTTATTCCAAACATTCAAACACATTTTCCCATTTGCTTTCATTCTTCTTTGGTAATCTCTCAACCCCCTTATTAATCTTTTTGCTATTTCTTTTCATGGGTGTTTAAAAAGATCGTCTTTTTGTTCATATTTCACTGCAAGATTCGATTTTTATCAATCTTGAACAATCTTCTGTTGTTGATTCTTGGTGGGTTTGGTTTAATTTACACAGGATCAAAAAGGGTGTTTGTAATTTGTTGATCACACACCTGTTCTTGATCATGAAAGTCTTTATACTTTTTGTTTTAAAGATTTCTTCTTGACTTTTGTGTTTTTATTGTCCATTACACTCCTAGGGTTTGTATACATATATCATGTGTATATGATTTTAGGGTTTTCAAGATTCTTTGTATTTTATGATGTTATAATCTTTTTATAGGTTTTTTTAAGGTTATGTGTTTGGTTTCTTGTATGTAATTATATAAACTTTATTGAAAGATGTTAATAGGTTTTGTTTTTTTTTTTTCAGTTTGCAGGGTTCTTGAGCTTTCTTGATCATCATAAACAGACTATTTGACTGAAGGTACCTCCTAATTAACCAGGTAAGGTGTTTTCTGTATTTTTTTTTTTTTAGTTTATGAATCTGGTTTTTTGACATAAAGACTTCTATTTTGACTGTTAATTAGTTTAGATTTTTTTTTTTTTGGTGTTCTTGATGTGATTGTATATTTGGGTGTTCTTGATTTAATACTGCTTAAGATATTGATAATTGTTCTGAAACACAATTTATTGATGGTTTATGGTTTGTTTTTGTATAAATGCTAGGAATTAATGTATTTTATTACAAAGCTAAAACCTATGACAATAGACTAGCATAAACATCCTGTTAAGTTATGTAATGTTTTTGTTGTGTGGGTCCCATTTATACCCGGAGAATTGTGGGTCCCAGTAACGGATACCGCAGATGGAACACGTTTGGTTAGTTGGCTACCTCTCTTATGTTTAGAGCGATGTAAGAACCCGTCAAAACGTCAGTTCATTCGTTACTTAGATCATTGTTCGTGGCCCAATACGTTTGTTCTTTTGTTTTTGTTTTGAAAGACATGAAACTACTGCTTATGTTTGTTTGCTTTCGTTTCGTTATTTTTTTGTTGATGCAAAATGATAATCGCGCTCTTTTCCATTGATAAGCAGTATGGTCGCGAAAGACCGTCAAAACAAAACCGACTCTCCAAAAGTGGAAGTTGGAGAGATCGACACTCGGGCACCGTTCCAATCTGTCAAGGATGCCGTAAATCTTTTTGGTGAAGGTGCTTTTTCAGGTGAAAAGGTTGCTATCAAGAAAATAAAGCCTCATTCTGCTGAGGTACATAGTGTGTGTGCGCATGTTTTTTTTTTCTTTTTTCAGTTAAGAACTAATTATAAGATTATAATCAGTTTTGGATAATTTGTTACACACTAGCTGCAACAAAACCGATTATCAACGCGTAATAAAGTTATCAACTTTTTACCGATTTTTTTTTGCAGCGGGTGTTGGTGAAGGAGACAAAGCTCCATTTGGCACAAAAAGAGCTCTATAAGTTAAAGGAACGATTAAACAGTGCTGAGACTACAAAAACCGGTGCACTAACCGAGCTCGAACGAGCCAAAAGAACAGTCGACGATCTGAAGAAAAAGCTCGAGACCGTTAACGCGGCAAAAGATGCGGCAATCAAGGCGGCAGAAGCGGCGAAGAGTCAAGCAAAGCAATTTGAAACCGGAGAAACCAACCCTAATGGGGGTTTGAAACAAGATTTGGATAACACAAAACAACAGTATGCCGCGGTGTTTACAGAACTCGATGCTGCTAAACAAGAGTTGACAAGAATCCGTCAAGATCGTGAGGCGGCGCTCGAAGAACAAAGCACTGCCGTTAAGCAAGAAACGGAAGCCGAGCTTATAAAAAAAGTGAATTTGGATCGAGCCGGTGAGATATCGAAGGAGATTATGTCGGTTCGAAAGACGATCGAGCAGGTGAAGCTTGTGACGATGGAAGCTCAGCAAGAACAAGAAAAGGTTTTCGAAGAGAAAAACGTTCAAAAGTTATCGCATAAAGCTGCACTTGAAGAGTCTGCGAAGAAGTTACTTGCTTTACGGGAACAGTTTAATCCAGAAATGTCGAAAGATCTGGAAACGCAATACGAACAAACGACGTCCGAGATCAAAAGATTGCAAACCGAAATGGAGAATCTGAGGGCTTCAGATCTTGATTCTTTGAAAACCGTTACTTTAGAGCTTGATGGTGCGAAAGAATCGTTGCAGAAAATGGTTGATGAAGAAAACACATTGAAAAAGTTGTTGGAGTCGTTAAAGGTCGAGCTCGAGAACGTGAAGAAAGAACACGAAGAATTGAAAGCGACAGAAATGGAAACCGAAGCTGTTGTCGCGAATCTGAATTCGAAGCTGCATAAAAGCAAAATCGAGCATGAAAACGCGTGTGTCGAAGAAGCTAAAGTCACAGCCGCTTCCGATGAAATGATGCAGACAGTTCAACAGTTGATGTCCGAGAGTGAAAACGCGAAACGAGAATCGGAAGAGATGAAGGCTAAAGCTGAAGAATTGAAGAAAGAAGCAGAAGCGATGGAAATTGCTTTAGAAGAAGCCGAAAGTAAACTCAAAGTTGCGTTAATGGAAGCCGAAGAAGCGAAAAAAGCCGAATCAAAAGCTCTCGAGGATATAAAAACAATTTCCGAAAGAACCGACGCAGCACGCGCGTCGACATCAGAATCGGGCTCCAAAATCACAATCTCACAGGAAGAATTCGACGCGTTAAGCCGGAAAGTCGAGGAATCCGAGAAGCTAGCGGAAATGAAAGTGGAAGCAGCAAAGGCGCAGGTGGAGGCGGTGAGAGCGAGTGAAAAAGAAGCTATGAAGAAACTCGAAGCAACGCAGAAGGAGATTGATGAACTGAAGGCGGCAACAGAGGCGGCATTGAAGCGTGCTGAGTCAGCGGAGGCCGCCAAGAAAGCGGTGGAGGGGGAGCTGAAGAGATGGCGGGAGCGGGAACAGAAGAAAGCAGCTGAAGCGGCTGCGTTGATACTTCAAGAAACGCAAATGCAGCAACAGCAGCAGACACCGTCTTTGCCATCAACGCCGAATCACAAGCAGAGTCCACCGCAGAAACCGAAGACGAAAAAAGTGCTCGTTAGCAATTTCAGCGGCATATTTCAACGGAAGAAATCACAGGTCGATGGTGGGTCATCTCCTTCGTATTTGCCCGGCGAGAAACCTGTGTAAATTATATAGCGTTTTGGTGTTTTTGCGCGTGTGGTTGGTTTGTTGGTTGGTTGGTGTGTATATGTTCAACCAAATTTGAGTATGAAAGTTGAAAGCTAGTGTTTTTGTGCAAGATTTTGATAAGTTTCATCTTTTGAATTATAAACGATTGTTACCACTTGTGAAATCATTTTGTTTTGAGCTTCTTTATACGATTATGAACATATTTTGTGCAGATTATATTCAGTAAAAGGTTTTAGGGTTAACAGATAAGGTTAGTCATTGAACTTCTATGATCTTTCCAGGTGTTTTCCATCCAGTGCTATGTTTGCAAGAGAAGGTGTGATCGTAGGAGCTCAACCTGTTGCCGGTTGTTTGAGACATAACCGCTGCTAGATGAAAAAAAAAAAAAGTTTTCTATTAAGTTATAAAGTAGAGCGCTTGACCAAAATTTTGGATTTAGTCCCTAATAATTCAAAAGTACACGGTTACTACGTGGAAAGATCAGTCCTTAATTAGTCTGTAGTTAGTCCTTAATTAATCAGTCCTTAATAATTATTATATAATTAAATATCGATTTTTGTTAATTAATTAATTTTTAATTACAACCTACTACTTTAGAAGGTTCTTTAATCTTTAATTGTTTCGTTTAATTGAATTCACATTGTGAATTATTAGTGTCAGTACTGTTAGAAGTATAATTAAACTTTGTTATGTTTATATATATATTTATTCAAACTTATATAAGTAGTATATGATATGTATTCGGGTTATTAGAATGATAACTTATGTATATTCGGTTTGATAAGCGGGTGAAGTTCGAATAACTACCGGAGCAGTTATTCCCGCTATTTTGAACCGCCAAAACAATGATGTATATATATTTGATTGCCGGCAAATATTCCGGTTATCAAGACATTCAAGTTTCTCTCGAATTGTCCATTATTCTCTGTTTGATTTCTTTGCATTCACTCATCATTCTCATTCTGAAACATGGAAATTCAATTCGGATCAATCACGAACAAGAATTCATCCATGTCTCATGGTTCCGCTGCAAACATAAACTCTGATCCCCAACATAGTGGTCTTAGAGCATCGTTGGGGAAGAAGAAGACCGAAATCAAATCCACTTCCACTTTGATGCCATGTCAACACTGCACAGACGAGATGAACGGCAAAGACAAACGAATTCCTCGAGTGAGAACATGTTATTATTGTCACCAACCGGGGCACCAGATTTATTCCTGTCAGAAAAAGGAAACCGACGAGGCAACCCAACTAATTCAACAGGCGGTGAACACAGGAATACAGAAACAAGGAGTGATTAGTGATCATCAAGAGATGATTGTTGTCGGTACCGAGGGAGGGCTATTGAGCGACATCTGGTACGTTAGTTCTGTATTCACACACCATATTGCCGGAAACTTAAATGTGTTTAAACGCATTAAACACATTGTTGGGGTTGACGCATGGTCTGGGGGAAACAATTTCTTATTCACACGAGGGGTTGGGTCGGTTGAAATTAAAACAAGCAATGAAATAATGAGAATACAAAGTGTATTTTACTCACCGGAATTAGACTGGAACGTTTTAAGTATGGGTCAGTTAACGTTGCAAGGCTACACCGTCAATAAGTCCGGTGATACTTGCAGAATTTATCCCATGTTCTCAACTCCGGTAAATAATTCCGTGAACGATGTGAGTGGTCTGACGAGGGAAGAAGAAATCGGTTTAACCGAAAAACAGGGAATACTCTATGTAAGTGTTTATGATGATGAATTCAAAGAACGATATTTAAACTCCTATTTCAAAGAATTAAATCTGTCTTCGCAAGAGACGAATTGGAGTTTGATGATCATCAAGGCCATGGAGTTCCACGAATTTGCCGACTGCAAGGCTTTACTGGATATGATCGATGATAGAGAGTTTGTTTTCAAGTACAAACACACGTTGGAGGCAAAATTCGAGGAGATGGTGAAGTGGTTCCTGAATGTTTATATGGGAATGTCTACGAGGCCAGCCCCTCCATATGCTCTAAACAAAAGGAAAATCGATCTGTTAGGTTTGTATGTGTTGGTGGAAAGAGACGGTGGATACCGGGATGTTACAAGTGGAAATCTATGGCCGGTGACAGCGAAGGATCTAGGATTTGATTATCAAGATGGGGATTACATGAGGATTATTTACGCCATGTATCTCGACATCTTAGAGTATTATTACAAGTTCAAACTTGTTCAAGAAAAGGTTCATGATAAGAAGATGGTGAACGAGGAAGAAGGTCCATCTCAAGGCTGCCATGTGAGAAGAAAGAGTGCAGGGGACATACATGATGATGCTGCTTCGGCTCACTATGCTCTCTTCGCCGGAAACGAATGGGAAGATGACTGGAACTTTCAAAAGAAAAGGAAGCGGTTCAACTTTAATCACATGAGGAAAGCTGTTGAAGATGCCAATCGGAGTGTTATGCAGCATACTTCGAAACATAACTAAAGTTTAAGGGGGTTATGTTAGAAGTATAATTAAACTTTGTTATGTTTATATATATATTTATTCAAACTTATATAAGTAGTATATGATATGTATTCGGGTTATTAGAATGATAACTTATGTATATTCGGTTTGATAAGCGGGTGAAGTTCGAATAACTGCCGGAGCAGTTATTCCCACCATTTTGAACCGCCAAAACAATGATGTATATATATTTGATTGCCGGCAAATATTCCGGTTATCAAGACATTCAAGTTTCTCTCGAATTGTCCATTATTCTCTCTTTGATTTCTTTGCATTCACTCATCATTCTGAAACATGGAAATTCAATTCGGATCAATCACGAACAAGAATTCATCCATGTCTCATGGTTCCGCTGCAAACATAAACTCTGATCCCCAACAACTACATTGCATCTTGATGTAACATGCTTGAACGTCATGTGTTTATATATTAGTAAATAAAAGTTCGTGATTATCTTGATGTGCTATGTGTTATCAATGTGTACGTATGAAATATAGTTTTATACAAGTATGTATGTAGTGACCCGGAACCGAGACACAAGGACTCGACTCGAGACCACTCGGTCTCGAGTAAACAGTAACAGTTGGGCCGGTTGGGCCATGCACCTCCTTTAGTCTACCCGAAAGCCCATTAGGGTGCACCAACTTAGAACAAGTATATAACCCTTGTTGATAACCAACCTTGCCATTTCTTTGGGCAACTCACACTCACTCTCACACACACTCTCCCTCTCTCTCTCACTAAAACCCTAAGTCTCAACATCCTTCTTCCCTCATTCTCGGATTCAAACCGGCAACACTAGGACCCTCGGTTCAAGCTTGGAATAGTCATTCGGAAGTTCACCCTTCATACCCTCTAGCCGGTTAGTATCTCCTTTAATTGTTAATAACAAATACATGAGAAATTGTTGATAAAGGTGTTTGTTTGATAGAAGATGGTTATTTGTTATTAAATGATGTTTATCTATTGAAGGATGCACATGTTTTTTGTATAACACGCATACTCTTATGTGGTTAGGAAGATTGAGGTGAATTAATGATTATCATACTAACTTGACAATAAAGTTGGGTAGAAATGAATAAGTGTATGCAAGCATGTTCTTGAATAATCGGATGTTGATGCACTAGCTAAGTGCGATATGTTTGAATAATTTGTTTTAGTGTATGTGTTTTAAATATGATAAATCTTATGTAAGCATGCTATTGTATTGATTGAATATACTAGATTTAGGAGCCGATGATACCACTAACTTGAGTTCATGCTAGGATAGACTTCTTGATGAAGCATGTTGTTATGATGAAAACCCTAAAATGATGAACTATTTGAATGCATCATGAACATGAATATGAGTTGAAGGTGCCTTGGACATTTGAAAAACTTGTAGTTTGATCCATTTCGGTTAATTGTTAGACAAGGAAACATGTTTGTGCATTGTCATTGGCTAGTACACCATATCATGAAATGAAAATTCCATTGGATAGTACACTGTGTAGTTGTCCTAGAATCAGCAGATGATGGGAGTCGAGACCTCCGGTTGCGACTCGAGACCAACAAGTGATAACTCGAGACCACGAATCAACGACTCGAGATCATAACAGCAGACATCAGGGACTCGAGATCATAACAACAGACATCAGGGACTCGAGACCAGCAAGGTCTCGACTCGAGATCTTGTGATTTCGACTCGAGACTGGACTCGAGACCTCTGAGGTTGCGACTCATGTCTGCACCACTCGAGATCAGCCATTACAACTCGAGACCATCCTGATTTCGACTCGAGACCGCATGTTCTCGAGTCGAGGCCACCTAGTCTCGATTGGGCTGACCGACTCGGTTATTGGGCCACCAAACGTGACAATGTGCTGGGCTTGTATCTGTGCTACTATGCTATGTGCTGATTAACTGTTTGAGAATTAGAACAGGCCCAATAACCTAAACGGATAATTGTATGTTATGTATGCTATGTGTTAGATTCGCGTAGGGTATGCGTGACTTCTTTACACCCAAACCTGACCTATACTGGTAACCATATTAGGACGTGGTGACCAGCATACTTGACCAAGTAAACTAAACTGCCGAGCAACCCAAGGTGAGTTCACACTCTCTACAAAGCATGGGATTCCCAGGGGTTGGGAATGGGGTTAAGGAATATGGATTCCTCGTCCTTTATTGGGTAGGACAGTGCTGGTTCAGGAATATAATTCCTCGTCCTCTTGGACAGATAACTTACACTAGACCAAAACTCTATCACGAAGTCCCTCCTTTTTATATCGACTTAATCGTCGGGCCAATGGCGAGCGGGTCATTAGTTAGATAGCGCTATTTAGGTTTGACAAACCTCACACCGTGCCGCAGAGGACGGGCGTGAACTAATGGATCTGGGCACGTCAATGATGATAGACATTGACAGTTCAGGGCACATAAACATGACTACAGTCAGCAGTCGATATGGTAACGAGTCTAGTAACATACACGGGGTAGCCCCCACGGCCGTAGAGCCAGATAATTAAACATGGGGTAGCCCTCACGGCTGGATAGCCAGAGTAATTGGGTTAAACAATTCACGTTTTCAACTAATGGGGTAACCCCCACGGCAGGATGCCAGATAAAGGAAACTGTTTTCAGAACAACTTAAAACAAACACCCAACTGTGAATTCGCTCAACATTCTTGTTGACTCGTTACTACATGCTTTGTAGGTCAATAGGTTCTTAGTTGGAGCTTGCATGGAAGGGAGTCGTTGTGGGACATGGACAGCGTGTGCCATGTTAAACTTTGAAACAATTAAACTTATGTTCTGGTATTAAACGTTATCCTTCCGCTTGCAACTTAAACTATGTTTTGTTTGGACACTAATTGTATTGGTTGGAGTTTTATAATCACTTACATGCTTGTTCAATATGATTGGTGACTGGATCCTGGTCAGTCACGCCTCCAAGCGGTGGCATTCCGCAGGTGGATTTTGGGGGTGTGACATTATAATCCATGTGTTAAATGTATGTAAGTCTATTTTGTAAGCAAGTATTGTATGTTAGTTTTTTTTTTTTTTTTATAAAAAGTTGTGATATATAGTTATAGAGAAAGTATAATGTACTTCAGGGCTTAACCTACATTAACATACATGACAAAATATATAACGTGCGTTATTATCATAGAACGTGCGTGATTATAGTCCTATGCGTGATTATGTGGTCCCATGCGTGATTATGTGGTCCCATGTGGTCCCATGCGTGATTATGTGGTCCCATGCGTGATTATACCCTTGATCCAACGGTTACCATTGTCTCCTACGTGATGTATGATAAGGCTTTTTGTATGTTAACCTTTCTCTATAGTTATATGTATTTGTCGTCAGTTGTTTTTTAAACTATCGGTTAATATAAGTAGTTATTTTTATACACATCACATAACCTACCTTCATGCGGATGCGACATCACTACATTCGTATGGACTAACATTCTTCGTTGGTGCGGACATGTGTTACATCCGTGCGAATGGACTTCCTTCGCACGGATGGATTACATTCAAGTACGAAAGTAAATACAACTCAAAAACGTGAAATAATCTAACATTTCAATCCTATTGTATTACATGACACAACTCGATGACGTAGGCAGCAGACATTATGCATCAACAAAACGCCTTACGAGTACCTCACACTTTTATAATCCAAGTAGTTTTGCCTCCCTCTTTTTGAAACAAAGATTGTTAGGCAGATAGATGCAAATGAACATGGGTAAATGGACAAACAAAATGTGATGACCATGTGAAGCTAGACATATCTGGATTGCTGTTTACATACTTTCTTTAGTTGGGTACCGATAGATCGACAAACCGATGTATTCAATGCAAGATTCAATGTTTATCATCAACCTTTCTAATGATTATAATCATGAACATTCCACTGTTTCACCTAGATTATAAACCACCCTCAACTTCAAAAGGCTGAGTACATTTTAAAGATTTTATTTTCTTCAAGGCACAAATGAGTTTATCAGAAGAAGAACAAAGGGTTGTCGCAAATGGTGATGACACGTCCGATGGTGGTGGTTCTGCCCGCTGTCGGGTTTCAAACCCGCCTGAAAATGTAGTGAGTTTTAATCTTGAGAAGAAGATTAACAGTGAAAAGAAAAAGGGAGTCAAAAATCAGATTTCTATGAATATTGGTAATAATGGTGCACATGCACCACACAAGGCTTGCGCCATGCCAACATGGCTCGAGACGTGGGAGAGTCAAGACGCGTATGCAGCTCTGGCTCTTATTGGTGCTGCTGTCTCGGTAGCGGTTGCCTATAACTGCTACAGACAATTGGGTTGATCACATTTTGTATTTTTGTTGCATGTTTGTGAAGTATTTGTAGTTTTGCATAACAATATTAAGATATGAATGTCATCAGGAATAAGGTGTTCTGTTCCTGATTCCTTTGCTTGTTTGTGCACTGGATTTACTACAAATTTGCAATTGGAATAAAGTTGCTTGATTTGCTTGTGTTTGAGCTTTTAACTTATAACCATTATTTACAGCTGTTAGTCTGAGACACGTAGGGGCAGGGCGCAGCTATTAAGGAGCCCGGGGGGGGGGGGGGGGGGGACTTTTCGCTCAGTAGTGTAATATATGTGGTTTTCGTATAGAAATTTTTGGGTATATACGTTTTCGACCCCCCTTCGGAAATCTCAAGCTTCACCACTGCGTAGGGGTGTAAACGAGCTGATCCGATTGTGAGTTATTCGAGATCAACTTGTTAAAAGCTTGAATTGAACCGAGGTCAAAGAAGCTCGATCTTGTGCTTTATAAACGAGGCTTGTGAGTATAAACGAGTCTTTCATAAATATGATAAATATTTCCGAATATTTTACTCGATGATAACCAAGTTGCTTCAGTGTACCATTAAGGTCATTTATATATTTTTGTAACTACGAAAACCATTTGAAGTTTAACACTTTTTTATTTGTTGTGTATTTAATTAAATGTTGATTTAAAAAAAATAGCGACCTAGATGTGACATATATGAAATTAGGTTACTATTTAGTGACTTTTTTTTGCATGTTTAGCCTAAAGTATGGCGATTGTAAAAAAATAATTACAAAATAATAACCAAATTTCAATATTGTTCGATTTCAGTCATTCATTTTAAACAATTATAAAAAGAAAAAAAATCATAATAATGGAAAACTAATGATACTTGAGTGGTTTATATAAATAAAAAAACAACTTTATTGAAACAACACCGAAACTTGGTTATTATTTCATGATTTTACATTCAATACCAGTATATAATTATGATAAGCTATCTAAATGTTGAGATCCTATACAAACAGTGCTAACTGTAAGAACCGTAAGAACATATCTGAGCCATTGATAGTTTAAATTAAGGGTTGATATTGGTTACAAATAAAACCCCTATAATTAATAATTAGAGTAAAGTCCTATTTGAGTCCTTGTGGTTTGTGCAGTTTAACCATTTGAACCCAAAAACCAAAACTGTCTTGATTTGAGTCCCTGTGGTTTCTAATTTTAACCATTTGAATCCAAAAGTAAACAACATCCAAATCAGAAACATTTGATTTTTGGATTCAAATGGTTAAAATTAGAGACCACAGGGACTCAAATAGTTAAAATTAGAGACCACAGGGACTCAAATCAAGACAATTTTGGTTTTTGAATTCAAATGGTTAAACTGCACAAACCACATGGACTCAAATAGGACTTTACTCTAATAATTAATACTATCAAATTAGGGTATTTTAGTCATTTAGTCATTTAGTCATTTCCCATAAAATACTAATTCCACCAAGTTTTTTAAACTAAAATAACTTTTATATGTTTCATAATTTTGGAAAAAAAATTATACCATAAAATCAAGTATTTTTTTATCTTTAATATGAGTACCATATTGATATACTTTTTTTTATTTATAAAAATAACTTTTAAAAAAGTTAAAAAAAGATGTTTTATAATTGTGCTAGTTACGTAGTTTGAATGTGCTAATATGAAAATGTATTGTGTTAATTTTAAATCTATACCTGTGTTCTTATTTTATTATGTAATTCTTATGTGTTGTTATTTTTTTCCTTTTGTGTTGTTATTGAGAGCCTATTTATAAATAAATTTGTTTTCTACTAGTTATGTAATAGTATGTGTTATTTACAAAATTAAAACAAAAATATGAAATTGTACTAGTATGTAACAGTATGTGTTGTTTATAAAATTAAAAAAAATTGTGCTAATTATGTAATAATTATGAATTTGTGCTAGCATGTGTTTATAAAATTAAAAAAAAATTGTGCTAGTATGTAACAGTATGTGTTGTTTATAAAATAAAAAAAAATGAAATTGTGCTAGTATAGAACAATATGTGTTGTTTATAAAATAAAAAAAAAATGAAATTGTGCTAGTTATGTAATAGTATATTTGTTGTTATTTTTTTCCTTTTGTGTTATTGGGAGCCTATTTAGAGATAATGTTGTTTTGTTGGTGTTACCGTCGGATGCCCAGATGGTGGTGTTAAGAGAGTGCTAATGTCGTTATTTGATTGTGCTAATGTCGTTTTTTGATTGTGCTAATGTCGTTATTTGACTGTGCTAATGTCGTTTTTTGATTGTGCTAATGTCGTTGATAATGGAAGTTCCTTTTTTATTGAAACGAGAATGCTGATAATGTGGATGGTCTTACGTTATGCTAATGTCGTTTTTCGATTGTGCTAAGGTCGTTGATAATGGAAGTTCCTTTTTTTTATTGAAACGAGAGTGCTAATAATGGAAGTTCCTTTTTTATTGTGCTAATGTCGTTTATGTGGGTGTGCTTATGTTTTTTGTATTGGGGGGGGGGGGGGGGGGGGGTATTGCACGGACCTCCCGGCCGCTGGAGTGATCCCACTCCACAAGCTAGCACCGTCCCAATGCTGCCTGGCGGTGAATACCCTGTCCCGAGTTGATTCCTTTTCCTCTGGGAAGAGGCGTGTGGCTTGTGACCATCACTGGAGTCGAACCCGGGTCTCTTGGGAGAGAAAGGGTGGGACTGGCCAACTGGGCTACCCCAGTTGGTAAATTTGAATATGTTACAAAAATTCAAATTTTGGTTTGAATTAATCTACATGGATTTAGGGATATTTTGATAATTAATTTTAATTAGTTATAAATTAATAGGGTCAAAATGTCTAAATTACCCCTCAACTAATTTTTAATTGAATAACACTTGTCATTTATGTATTGGTTCTTACAAACATAAGAGTTTGTATTTGATCCTATGCCTTATGTTATATTCATATAAAACTACAATAACAAATATATACAAAAATAATTGTACATTAATAAAATGTATAGTTCAAAACAAGTCAAGCTTAAACACTAAGGGGCTGTTTGTTTGCCTCTTAATGAGGCTCTTAATGATTCAGACATCTTATTGGTTCAACAATTAATGGTTTAGACTGTTTGTTTTGCGAGCAAATGTCTGAATGGTTCAGACATTTGCCTCTGAATGGTTAAGACCTCTAATCTGAATTGGTCAGACATTTGCCTCTGAACGGTTAAGCATTATACTGGCTCTTAATGGTTCAGACATCTTACTGGTTCAGCACTTAATCATTCAGAAGTTGTCAAACAGCCCCTAACTCGCTTTATAAAAACTGATAATAAATTGTACATGGCTTTATCATTTCAGATATAACAGAACCAAAAAACACGAGCAAGCCTACTTTTCCTACAAAGTGTAGGAAGTGATCTTGGCCATTGGATGGGTTTGTTTAATGGTTGAGATCATCTTGATGACATTTTGGTAATATATGTGAGTTTAAAATAGGTTGACTTAATTGATTGGGGGTAAATGTGTCATTTAACTAGTTTTAAATATAGAAATAACAATCAATCATGTAACCTCCCCTTATTACTTCGAATTTTCCCTTTCTCTAACCTCTCTCATTTGATACACCAGATCTAACCAAATCAAGTGCAAATTATAGAGCTTTGTTTAGGGGTTTTTATGTAGGAACAAGAAAGTAGAAACAATACAACCACAAAAACACGACCGTGAGCCAAACAGGAGGATCAAAACGAAAAATCGAAGAGTAAGGTATGTTTTTTTTTGCCGTATTTCAACTATAGGGTTTACGTAATTGTTGTTTTTAGCAAATATAGTTGATTTCGGATGTATGGCGTGTCTTATGAGTTGTATTTTATTACCAAAGTGATGTTTTTTTTATCATCTTATGGATCTAGGGTTTAATGTGTTGTAGCTTGCTTTTGGTTAAATCATGCGTTTGAAGTATTCAGTGGGTTGTATTGAAGACGGAGACACTGGGTTATGCTGAAGAGGAAGACATTGATTAGTGTGTTATTATTATTTTTTTTCTTCAGGACGTTGTGTTCAAAATAGTGTGTTTTATAGTTGTAAGGGCAAACTAAGTATGTATTTTAATATAATGGATCCAAATTGCTTGTTTGAAATGGATACAAATATGTTTGATAGTAGATGTACTATGAATGTGTTCAAAGGTGACCAGTTTTGATGTGTTTTACATCTTGTGTGTTATATACACTATAACACATAGTGAAGAACCCATTACTTATAAAACACAACTTCAAGAAAAAAAAGAATGTCATTTGTGAATCATAAACTGGTATAACACATCGCGGTGAAACAAACACCTGGTAAAACACAACATCATGAATTACAAAGACACGTCCTTCATAAAACATTGTTTTATCTATTATAACACATTGTGAATAAATTGTGACTAATAAAACACAACGTGAAGAAAATTATTCATAAATGATCAACAATAAAACACAACGTGAAGAAATTGTTCATGAACCGATCTTCGTAATTTAAAGTAATTGTCGATTTTGAATTGATATTAGATATCTTGTTTCCTTAAAAATCACATTTTCCATAAATAAGATAATTAATCAATTACATTTATGCCCTTTAGTAAAAAAACACTATATGCCACATGTCACAATGAGATCGCTTCCTACACTTTGTAGGAAAAACACACTTTGTAGAGGAACCCCACCCTATATATATATATATATATATATATATATATATATATATATATATATAAGGTAGAGGATCATGTAAAAAATGCCTAAAGTGTGAGAAGGGTAAGAAAGAATCTCAGCCATTAGATCTTTTGATCTAATGATTGAAATCAATAGGGACCTAATTGTAAAATATTTTCATTAATTTGGACTGATTTGAAATATCTAGGGGCAATATAGTCTTTTAAACCCACTAGAAATTAGGTAATGCACATGTAACTTCCCCCCGTCTTTTTTAAACGTCAATAACTTTTTATACGTAACTTTTAAAAAAAAATTACACCATAATAACGAGCGTTTTTTATTTTTAATATGAGTACCATATTGCTATACTTATATAGAGAAAAAAATATTTTTCGATCAAATGTTTAGTCAATTAATGGTGTTATATATTTGCTGAATGGTTTATATACTTACTGAATGGTGTTATATACTTGCTGAATGGTGTTATATACTTCCTATAATTAAGGTGGCGGTTATGGGAAGTTTTTAATTAATTGAATTAATGATAAAATTACTTGTTTACCTTTTTCAATTAATTTAGATCTAATGGCTGAGATTCTTTCTTACCTTTCTCACACTTTTGGTCTTTTTTACAATAACCTTACCCTATATATATATAGGACAAAGATCCGTTAGGAACCACCCCTTATTGCGAGAACGGCGAGTACCAATGTGAACACAACCAAAAATGCCTAAAAATAGCTAAAAAACACATAAATTTTTTTTTAATATTTTTTTATGTTAAAATCGCTACTTTTAGTAGCAAATTTTTTTTTTTTTTAATTTAAAAAAAAATTTGGCTACTAAAAGTAGCGATTTTAACATAAAAAATATTAAAAACAAAAATTTTAGATTTTTTTAGGTTTTTTGGGGGTTTAGTTTTTAGCGTTTTAGCTGGGGGGGGGGTTAGGTTTTTTTTTAGGTTTTTTTAGCTATTTTAGGTTGTGTTCACATTGGTTCTCGCGGTTCTCGCAATAAAGGTGGTTCTCGCATGAACCTTACCCTATATATCTATTACTATTACTATATATATAATGTATATAAGAAAGAGAATGTTGAAATTTAAGAGATACCATATGTAGAAACATTTTAGGGTTCTTTTGAAACACTTTGTTCGCTTTAATCCAAATGACTCGATTACCCCCCCCCCCCCCCCTTTAAAATCAAGGGTGTATACCTGAACCCCCTCTTTCTCTCTCAGGACTTTTGGCTCCATCAAATTGAGATTCGGGTTTTGAATTTTGAAAAGGGTTCGAGCTCCACAAATCTCAAATCTGAGACAAGGCTCTCTTCCACCACCACTCCATCCTCTTTCTACAGCAACGGTTTGTCAGTGTCAAGAAGTAGCAATGGTGTCTATGGTTCAAGTGGTGGTAGGATGCGTTGCTTGGGTTCTAACAGCATTAAGTATTCCGGCATCCACCAGTGAAAACGAGCACCATAAACAGATTCCACTAGGTTTTCGGCGAGATTTCTGGTATGTGTACATGGTTAATGGACAAATCTGTTTGTTTTTTGTGTGTGTATATGTTTCTATTATGCAATTAGTGAACAAACAGATGGTGGTTGCAATTTGCAACTACACTTTCTACAACTCTTCAGTTTCTCTTCTACTCAGACCCCACCTCCTTACTCTTCACAAGCCCTAAATCGTCTATTAAATTTGTGAATCCACAAGTTAATTTGATGATATAGTGAATGTTCAAGTTACAGATGTTATTGAAGATCTATCAAGGCCTAATTTGAAGAGAGAATCTGGATGCAGAGATATTTGATTACCGTTGGTTCCTGATAAAGCAAGGGGCTAAAGCTATGAATTAATTTGTTTTTGTACTTTATTCTTTATTGTGGTTGGGAGTATGGAGTTTAGGGGTTGAGATTAAAATTTGAAGCTCAGGTTTTGGCATTCTGATCCAAAATTGCTTTGATTTTTATACTGGTACATGTAACTAAGCTTGAGACACTTGTATGTTATTTGCTAAACTGTTGATGCTTGGTTGATGTATTTTAGAGAGTTTTTGAGTCAGCATTTGCTAGAAGAAAGTCTATTCTAAAGGAATGGTTCTCAAAGAAGTACAAGCAGCTCACACTCAAGTGTTTAAATGCGGTTTGTTGCTCAGATTAACAATTATTATCAGCCCTCTTGATTTTACTTTTGAAAACATCATAGTTTGGTTATGATATTTGTTGTTTTTTTTTTTCTACTAGCAGTAGACCCTGGACCACATACCATAGACGGCATAGTGGCAGCAACCAGCTGGTACATCAATCTTTATTCAATCTACTTTTACACTTATTATCTAATTAGAAAATTATATGTATTGACAGTGTAATACGTAGAAAACACTTTTATCTTATTGTACGTCTCTTTTGCTATATATTCAAGGTCACCTAAGACCTGCTAATGCATACATTTTTCTAAAAGGAAACGCCTCAAATTGGCTTGGTTAACCTACTTGATGATCGTGTTGTGCGTGTATATGTGTGCAATGTGTGTGCCAGTTACGTTTGGGTTTTTCAAAATCACATGTGAAGAAGTAACGAGCAGACTGCTACATCTCTTCCACATGTATGTTTTAACAAATCAAATTTGGTTGTTTTTTTTAGTTTTGTTTATTGGTCTTATTAATGTTTTAACATTCGTGCAGGTGGTAGAAAAGATTCTTGCTGGAACCATAAGGCGAGAAATGGCTTTTGTTACCAGATCGTTTCTTCTCTGTGCATGATTCCTCCCGCCTTCTTCAACCTGTGTTCATGCTAGCTGCTGGGAGCTCTGGAGGCTGATGTTAATACATTACAGGAAGCTGAGCTCGTATTAACTTTTGAAAACCTCACCACTTCATAAGTATTAGTTCCATGTGTTAAGATCCTTGAACAGTACACACGTCTTACACGTTTCAGTTGCACAGAACTTGTGAAGTTCTAAAGAGGACCCACAATTAGAAGTAGATGGTGAAGATATGATGGGGTTTGCAAGCAGGTCATGGTGATTTTAAAGGGTTTCAAGATTTTGTTGTTTTTTGTGAAGGTATGGTTAGATGTGTCTCTGATTTTATATATACACAATTTTCATGTTTATTATTATAGATTAAAATGTGATTTAAGAAATTTGATTATGCAGGAGTAGGGTTGCGAGGTAGGGCCTACTACATGTCATCAACTAGGGAACAAGTAATGTTAACCCTTCATGGGGTTTCCAAGCAGGTCATGGTGATTTGAAAACTGGTTGGATATAATGATCCCACGTAAAAGGCATAGGATATAAAATAGAAAAGCATCAATATTTTATTTTTTATAAATGGAATGGAATGGAGAGGCTCGGATAAGATATGCTAATTTCTTTCTTTGGTAATTTAGCCCATTTCCTGAAAAATCAAACACTTCTGCAAAAGGAAATTTAGACCAATTTCTTTTGGTGATTAATCAAAGCAATAAGCCAAACTGAGCTGCTTAGCAATAAATCAAACCAAGTTTGAGCCTTGTCCTTTTGCTTGATCATGTAAACTTAAACCAAGCCTAGCTGCTTAACTTATAAATGAGTCGAGTTCGAGCAAACCCTCACTTGGTTCGAGTTGGCCGCCAAACAACTTTATCTATATCTCGTACACTTAAAGCTAAATAGTTAAAAACAAATAATGGATGTAGCATAGCTGTATGAGTAAACCATACCGTTACCAATCAGAATCACTTGGGAAATCATTGATGTACTTCAAATTCACTTTGTATAAATACCAAAAAATGAAATGAGTTACATTTTTATATTATTGATACAATATGGAACACCAATACCAACTAAATGTGGTGCCATGGCACACATGTGATTCCCATTATTAGGACTACTATATAATATATCATCATGAGGGAATTGATAACCAAACAAAAAATGAGTATCGAGTTGTGAATTGTCGCCCCCGCCGCATCGCGCGGGTTTCCTACTAGTATATATATATATATTTTTCATTGTTCAGCTATATTTGACTTTTGAGGTCAAAAAGACCATTTCATATTTTGTTTGTTCACCAACAAACAACTTTATAAAATTATACCATGAAATTACAAAATATCCGGTAATAAGTATTTGCAGCCTCTATGCATTCATTTCCTTTTGGTGTCCATTTTCACTTATCTTGAGATCATTTTGTTCACCCGAAAACCGATTCCAGTTTTCCAGCTTACATAAGTGTATAACTCGGTTTCTATAGTTCCAGTTATACAGCCGGTTGGGTCAGGTTCAAAGAAACCTACATGAAATGACCCTAGTTTGACAAGGGTTGCGGCTCGATGCCTGCAGCTTGCTGGTTGATGTAATTATAGAGCTGCTGGTGAAACGCATGGTCGAATGAGAAACAACAAACATCGACCGTCGAGTTTTTAGAATAACGCGATGAACCCGACCCTTGTCTTGTACAAAAATGGGGTAGAGATTCATAATCCATTATCTGTCCGATTTAAGAAAATTCAGATTTTGTTATAATATTACACAATTTACAACGAGCAGTTTAATTTGCAGTCGGGAAACTTAGGGGTGTAAACGAGCCGAACTGCTCATGAGCTACTGAAGATCGGCTTGCTAAAAGCTCGAATTGCCGAACCTAAACGAGCCAATATTTATATAATGTATAAAACTACAAATATATACTTACATAAAGATAATTAGAGTAAAGTACACAGATAGTCCCTATGGTCCAAAATTTTGGATTTGGTCCCTAGCTTTCCAAAAGTATACAGATGGTCCCCATGGTTTGCACTTTGTAACGTATTTAGTCCTCAGCCAACAAATCTAAAGGTTTCAGGAGGTCTAAGTTAGGGACTAAATTTGTTACAAAGTGCAAACCACAGGGACCATCCATGTACTTTTCGCAAAAGCTAAGAACTAAATGCGTTATAAAATGCAAACCACAAGGACCATTTGTGTACTTTGGAAAGCTAGGGACCAAATCCAAAATCTTGAAAAACCACAGGGACTATCCGTGTACTTTAACTCAGATAACTATTATAAATAAAATTATGATAGATTATGTTTTTTAAACTATCATAAATTATATATATTATGTTATACAAAAATTATAATTGTAAATATAAAATAAGCATAAAATATTTAATAAATAATGAACAAGTTGAGCCCGAGCCGAGCTTGAGCTTCAAATATTCCTCACCAGCCGAGCTCAAGCTTGAAAAGCTACTATCGAGCCAAGCTCGAGCTTGAAAAACTACTAATGAGCCCAGCTTGACCTATAAAAATAAAGCTTGAAACGAGCTGAGCCTGAGCCCTGGCGAGCTTGGGCTTAGCTCGGTTCGTTTACACCCCTATGAAGAATCACTAATGGTAAGTGTTTGATCATATGATAAAATGGGAATGAGAATTAATTTCTAAACCCAACCCGTATAGTTTATTCCCAAAATTACGGGTATCAAACCCATACCCTTAACCAAACACACACTGAATCATGTTACCTTCAACAAGTCATCTTTACCGCAACCCGGAAGTACCTGCACTCTCTTTCTTGTTCTTTCATGCAGAAGAGGTTTCACAACCTAAAAAAGATTTAAACTTTAAAGGTGAACAACGATAACCCGAAATCTTTCATCATGGTGAAGAGTAATAGCAAACCTTCCAACATGCTGAAAATACGTAGGGCGCGTTGACGATATAATAAGTATCTGTTTTCTCTGGGTAGTTTAAATCATCAATATTAGATATAACTGTCAACAACTGCAAATAAAAGGGGACAGCGTGTAAGTTTTATTGCAGCTTTCTTGAAATATAATTAAAAAAAAGAGTAAAATGTCATTTTCGTCCCTGAGGTTTGGCCAGTTTTGCAACTTTCGTCCAATGGTTTGTTTTTCCGCATCTGGATCCAAAAGGTTTAAAATCTTGCCATTTTCATCCGGCTCGTTAACTCCATCCGTTAGGTCTGGAGTATTTCCGTTTTTTTGTTAACTTAAAGGGCAATTCAGTCCTTTTCCGGGGTATTCGGTCTTTTTACATAAAGTGAAAAAGACCGAATTGCCCTTTAAGTATGCAAAAAGGACGTAAATACCCCTGACTTAACGGAGAAAAATGGATGGAGTTAACAAGGCAGATGAAAATGGCAAGATTTCAAACCTTTAGAATCCAGATATGGAAAAAACAAAGTAACCTTTGGACGAAAGTCGCAAACTGGCCAAACCTCAGTGACGAAAGTGGCATTTTACTCTAAAAAGATAATGATAACTTTATTCATATGTTTATGGACGATGGTACCTTGATTTTATTGAGATGTGAGAGTTTGAGGCCAGTCATATCCAAAACCTTGACACAAGTGCTTATGTGTCTATCAAACTCTTTTGATGCAGATGGCTGCAATAAGAATAAGAGTTAGCTTGATTGAAAAGTTACTAGAGATATATAAAGTCGAAACGATTATCGTAGTTTGAACTTACCAATATTACATGGTCTCTATATTCGTTTATCTGGATGTGAGATTGAACATAGTGATGAATCTAAAATAGAAGAAAAAAATATCAAGAAATGTCACATAATCCATTTCAAACACAAGAATAGAACATCAAGAAACAATGGCGACGATTGGACGTGTGTTTACAAAGTAAACTGCGCCTTGGTTTTAAAAGCGCGCTTGAGGCGTGAGGCGATCAGAAAATACATACAAAATCTTTCATATAATGTCATCTAAAAGCAAGTATAAACATAATACTGCGAGAAAGAAGGGGAACAATATCCTTACAGATGCTTTGTCAAATGTGCTGAGCCCTGCACCAATAGCAATAACGGGTCGCCCCTAGATAGTTTTTTCAAGAAAACAAAAACCATCAGTAATGATCGAGATCATATTGGTATCTTTAAAGTTTATATCTAGCAAATTACAAAAATGGACCCGTGGTAAACAAAAAGCATACATCTTTTGTGTAACCAGACATCCCTACAAGCTGCGAGTCACGAATTGATCTATAAAACTCCGCAGGAATGATCGGTTTCTGCACATATAAGAAGAAAGTTAACGATATCAATTACATTAAACGTGTAAAACCGATGAACAGAACTCACTGATAATATTTTGTCGACTTCATTTTCGATTCTCCAGTTCAGACAATCAACCAGCTGAAAAGAGAAGATTCATCAGCAGGCATTTAATGTGAGTACGAGTTTTAAGTTTCAACTGAAATGAGTTTATTTTAACCATGTTATGGGCTTTGGATGTGTTCCCATCTCTTGCTGTAAGAAACCTGATCACGGTCTCGGTTGGATGCCCTCTATGCAATTTCTGAAATGTAGATCAAAATGCAACAGTAACCCTAATCAATTCGTGTAACCAGAAGAACCAATTAAATATGACCTATGATAATACAATCAAGCAGGCTTGGCTAAAAAACACCACTGACACACTATACATACACCACTGACGTGTCATACGGTCATATGACATAAGATGTGTGTGACTACATGGTCATATGAGTCGTATGACATGCAAACATGGTCATATGAGTCGTATGAGGTGGTGTTCGCTAAATTATACGGCCCGTAAGATGTGTGTGACTACACATAAATGACTAATGTGACCACTGACAAAGTCATATGTAGGGGTGTTCTTCGCGTTATTTTTTCGGGTTTTGGGTTTTTCGGGTCGGGTTGTTCGGGTTTTTGGTTAGGAAAAAGTGACCCGATAACCAACCCATTTAAAGTTCGGGTCGTTCGGGTATGGGTTATTCGGGTTCAGGTTAGTTCGGGTTGGGTTGTTCGGTTTTCGGGTTTAGATGTAAAATGAAAAAAAGAATGTTTTTTTTAGAAAATATCATCAAATATATCACGTTGTTAAAAAAAATATCATCACAATTCAAACATCATATAACAATATGGTATGATAATCTTCAAAAGTCTCAAAACTTATTGTTTCAAATACAAAACAGTCCAAATCAAATCGCATCTATAAAAAAAAGACAACTAATGTTTGGGTTTTTATTCGGGTCGGGTTGTTGGGGTTTTTGGTTGGGAAAAAGTGACCTGATAACCGACCCATTTATGGTTCGGGCTGGTCGGGTTTGGGTTGTTCAGGTTTTTCAGTTATTCTCTAATTCGGGTTCGGGTGACTTTGAATTCAGGTCGGTTTTCGGGTAAAAAAGAACAGCCCTGGGCCTGTATGACCATTTTTCGCCTCATCACACGACCCATAGGCTACTCGAAACCGGTATTTGGTCCCAAATGGGTCCTGGTCAAAAAAAGACAAAGTTTTGTTTTTTTCCCAAACCGGTTCGGTTCTAAACCGATCTCTTTAGCATCATCCAATCTAATGAAGCTACAACTAGCAGTAAATTAAGCTCAAATTAGCAGGCGACTTTGACATTAATTCAAGATTTGGTATATTAACGTTTTATGAAAAGGGTTCATTAAGAAAAACGAATCAAATGCTGATTGGAAATCAAAAGGGGATCTGGGTTCAAACCGACACACATACAATAACCAAAATATCAGATCAAAACAAAACAAACAAGAATCAAACCTCAAATGAGATCTTGAGTGGCTCGTCAGCTGCAACAACAGATATATCAAATCAAAAACAAAAATAAGGGTTTTTTTTATTTAGTTTTTAGAGAGGGAAATAGTAACCTGCATCCATTAGATTGAGGATTTGGTTGATCATATCATGGGTTATGACCACCATTTTACCCTCAAACACCTAAAAACCCAAATTGAATCTACCCTCCAACAAACATTCAAAGTTTCAAGTAGAGAGATGATGAAGAGTAGAAAGTAGGTGTTAAGCACATACATATACTTTTTATGGAATTATTAATGGCGGAAAAAAGCGAACCTTTTAAATTCTCTTTTTTATCTCAACGTAATGTAAATCCTATTATTTTTATTATATAAATTAATACAAATAAAAATTAATATACTCGTCTTTAAAACTCATTAATAAAAATTTGATTACTGAATAGTAATTAATTTTGATGGTATCTATTAGATTGCGAAAAATTCAACATCTATGGTCAAATTTTAAAGAGTAAAATAGTTCTAATTTTTGGAAATGACACGGGTGGTTTCTATGGATTGACAGTTTGTTACTCGGATAGTAGTGGTGGCAAAGTGGGCAAGTTGGATGGGTTTGGGTAATGGGTTAAGATGGGTTTGGGTTAGGATGAGTATTTAAAAAAAAAGGTCGGATGGGTAATGGGTCAAGATGGGTTTGAGTTAGAATGGGTTTAGGTTAGTATAGGTTTGGGTAAAGATGAGATAAAAAAATATAAAATAAAATAAAAAATATAAAAATTCTAAAAAAAATCAAAAAAATTCTAAAAAATCTTAAAAATTCTAAAAAAATATAAAAAAAATTAAAAATCCTAAAAAATAAAAAAATTCTAAAAAATCCAAAAAAATCTAAAAAAAAAATAAAAAAAATTCTAAAATATCCAAAAATTCCAAGATTTTAGATACAAGGATCTCAACT
>JARYGA010005864.1:0-45429 GCA_030545235.1 Helianthus tuberosus
TTGTCGAGACCGCTTAACTTACGACCCTAAACAAACACTAAACTAGTAGTGACGAGTTAAACATGTTAAAACATGTTTAACTAAGTTAGAAAACTGATTTGGTATCAAAACAAAGTGTTTAGATACCTAAAAGTAGTTCCGTCGCAAAATGCGCGTACATACACATTTTGACCGAAACTTTGACTCGTCACTACGCCTAGTCAACATGGTAATCAGTAGGTATAATCGCTAAGGATTATAACCATCGTGATTAAAATCACGTTGCAAAGTTCAATTGAACTTTGATTTGACCAATTAATGGTCAAAACCGAAAGTCAAACTGTTGGTCAAACTGTTTGACTTTCAGCTCTAAATGGCTGAAAATAAGATCTAAGCCATGAAAGAACACTCACAATGCTTTATGGCTGAAAGATTAGACTAAGAGAACTCAGGTAGGTGGCTCCTTAAGCAGGAAATCCTCCACTTAGAGTTCAAATGATGGAAATGAGAAAATGAACAAGTGAAATGAGGAGGTATTTATAGTTGTGGCGGACTTGTAGGATCATTCCAAGTCTTTGTGTAGCCTCCAAGCAATAGATCATGACCATACATGTGTTATGGACAGCTAACATTACTTGGAGAAGTGTTTACTTTCAGCCCAAAGCATTAGAAATTGCTTAAAAGTCCCTGAATTGCAAACAGTTTGCTGAAAAACTCGTTTCTGTCGCTGGGGATTCTATCGCGCCCCGCGTAGGCTCTAGCCTAGATGTTCGCGGCCCGCGACCTAAGGTCAGATCAGAAACAGTTTTGAAATTTACACATTTGGTCCGTGCATGTATATTAAGGCTTATTTGACATATTTAACCCCCGTTAAGCGATTTTCAAGGCTCTACAAGGTCATCAAAGTATAGGGGACTCAGAATATGCTCAAAAATATCACGGATGTCGGTTCGTTTGGTCGTACGATCACGTTGTTCGGTTAATTACGACGAAAATCGAACGGACGCGAAAACGATCCAATTTAAGTGAAGAATGGTATTTTTGCATTCCGATCACTAAAATAAAATATTTTAGTGACCACAAAAATTTTTGGATGTCCGGATGTGTTCAGAACGTAAGATATGCGCGTAAATGCAAACTTGCGCCGTTTTTGACGCTTTTAGTCCCTGTTTGATCAAATAAACGTATTCTCGCATACCAAACCACTCAAAACTTATTTCTAAGCTATGTTAAGGTTATTTCGGGTATGTTTAGCTTATGATCATGTTCCGGAATGTACGTTGCCGTACGAAACGGTAGACTTTTGCAGTTTGACGCAAATAGTCCCGGTGAGCGAATAAACTTGTTTTTGCCATACCAAACCCTTTAAAACTTATTTCTAAGTTATGTAAAGGTTATTTAAGGTATGTTAGTCTTATGTTGTTGTTCCGTAGTGTTTGTCACGTTAAACTGATTACGTTTATGCATCAGTTTGCGTATAACTTTCTAGAAAGCGATATAGAGTTTAAAATCGAACAAAAATCAAAACGTGAAAAATGTTAAACATAAATAAACAAATATTAAGATCAAAAAATATTGTTTTATTGATATTGAATTGTTTAGAGTTTGTATAATGAATACACAAGCACAGTTGTCACAGTCTCCCCTACTTTAGGAAATTTCGTCCCGAAATTTAGAGGAAACTTGTGAGAATAGATGCGGATATTTCGCTTTCATTTGATCTTCACGTTCCCAAGTAAATTCTGGGCCATGTTTAGATTCCTAGCAAACTTTGACAATTGGTATGCGCTTGCGTTTGAGCTTTTTGACTTCACGGTCCATGATTTCCACAGGTTTCTTAACGAAGTGTATCGTGTCATCAACACGAATTTCATCATGTGGTATGTGGAGGTTCTCATCAGCTAAACACTTTTTGAGATTGGACATGTGGAAAGTTGGATGAACGTTTCCAAGTTCAGGAGGTAGCTCTAATCTGTAGGCCACTTTTCCGATTCTTTCAACGATCTTGAATGGTCCAACATATCGTGGTGCAAGTTTTCCCTTCTTTCCAAATCTTATCACACCTTTCCAAGGGGATACATAGAGTAGGACGTGATCACCGACTTGAAATTCTAAGGGCTTGCGTTGTCGATCCGCGTAAGTCTTTTGATGGCTTCTAGCTGTCTGTAGGTTATCGCGAATCTTCTTGACCTTATCTGTAGTCTTTAGAATGAGTTCAGGTCCAGTAAGCTGAGCTTCGCCTATCTCATTCCATCAGACCGGTGAACAACATTTTCAACCATATAAAGCCTCGAAATGAGCCATGTTGATGCTAGAGTGATAATTATTGTTGTAGGAGAATTCGATCAACGGTAGATGCGAATCCCAACTACCACCAAAATCGATCACAGAAGCTCTAAGCATATCCTCCAGTGTCTGGATTGTTCTTTCAGATTGACCATCCGTTTGAGGATGATATGCTGTGCACAAATTAAGTTGGGTTCCCATGGCAGATTGCATGGTTCTCCAAAAGTGAGACGAGAATTGAGCATCTCTATCAGATATAATTTTCAAAGGAACATCATGTCGGGATACAATCTCATCTACATATATTTTAGCAAGTTTGTCAGCAGATAGATCCTCACGGATCGGCAAGAAATGTGCTGACATTGTAAGACGATCAACACCTACCCAAATGGCGTCATGACCTCTTTTAGTGCGTGGCAGCTTGGCAATGAGATCCATAGTAATGTTTTCCCATTTCCAAACTGGTATCTCTGGTTGCTCCAATAATCCAGAGGGATGTTGGTGTTCAGCCTTAAGCTTGAGACAAGTAAGGCATTTAGAAACATATAAGGCAATGTCTTTCTTCATACCCGGCCACCAATACTAGGTTCGAAGATCCTTATACATTTTATCTGCACCGGGATGGATAGAATAACGAGACTTGTGAGCTTCATCCATTAGCAAGGTGCGAAGATTGTCTTGACTTGGGACCCACAAACGGCCCATGAAATAAAATAGTCCAAAGTCTTTCAGTTCAAGCTCAGGTTTAAGATGATATGGTAATTCCTTACCCATCAAGTCCTGTGTAACACAAGTATGTTGAGCCTGAGAAATGCGGGTTTGAATATCATATTGAACCTGAACACAATGAAGCTTGACACTTTCCTTACGACTCAATGCGTCAGCCACGACATTCGCCTTAGTTTACTTTAAAACTTAAAGACAATCGTTTGCATTTTGTTTATATTTTCCTAAGACAATGAAATTTATTAATTCAAGAAAACAAAACCTTATGTACCATGTGTTGTGAAACAATTCCTATAACATGACTCCCCGACGTTTCCGCCAAGGTTTGTTGTATTATGCGGTTGGGGTGTTACAGCACAGGCCCTAAAGATTTTCAAACATTTTCAGAGACGGCGCTGGGTTTAGACAACCCACAAGTGTTGAAACCATCCAAGTCTACCATAGTTCATATGACAAGAATTGTGTTTTGGTGAAGGTGTGAACCTTGGAAGCATTGGCTATCCTAACTTGTTCCATCACCTCACTTGATGTTTTTGTTCATATTCACTAAGTAGCTTCCTAGCCCCAAAGTAAGTTAACCCCTCCTCGCCTCTAACATTTGCCATGTTGGGTATGACATGTCCGTGTTTTTCTTATTTGGCTACTTAGTATAATAATAGATTAGTTGTACTTTACTTTCATTCATGAGCAACCGAGTTTACCAACTAAGTTGGAAATTTTGTGCTTTGGTGAATCATACAATGAGGTGTTCATACCTCCATGCTTGACCTATATGATATCTATGACATTCATGATGGATTTATTATAAGATATACTATATATATATATATATATAGAGAGAGAGAGAGAGAGAAACGGGATCAGGAGAAAACGCTCAAAAGTGTGAGAATGGTGAGAACGCATCATGGCCAAACACGTGTCACGCGGCATAGAGAAGGGCGGAGGGGCTTTTTTGTCCTTTTATCTTCTGCTTTTCCAGTTCCACTTTTCACAATATTGTTTTATTTTTTGGGGTTTAAGATTTTTGGCGTTAACCAAATTTAATAATTAATGGCGTTTAATGGTTTCAATGTATTAACATTTTGGCGTTTATGGAGTTTTTCAAATCCTATGCCATTGGAACCCGGGGGGGGGGGGTCAGGAAATCTATCTGAATGGCGTTTTTTCATGGCGTTTCTCTTCACAATCTTCACTATCATCAGTCTCTCTCTTCTTTAATAGTACTAGAGCTGTCACCAAATATATGGCGTTTTATGTAAAACTTAACAAACCCATCGGTTTGATTATTTTGCCTGCTCGTCTGTTGAAGTGGCTTTTTCTGGATGTTTGGGGACATAGATCTATGACGTGTGGGTGGGTTTTTCGCTTTTTGTTCATCTTGATCTTCATGTTTATAATCATCCCACACTTCAGTGTCATTGATCTCTTCTCCTCATCCAAGTCTTATTCAAGAACAAAGAACACAAAATGACATTTGATTGTCATCAGTATCTTTTTCTTGAAGATTTGTCCATCTCGTGCAGAAAAATCTTACTGAGTTACTCCCCTCAGCTAACAATCCAGTCAGTGAAACTTCACGAAGAATAATACTCAATATCCAAGAAAGCATATTAGCCATCTTTGATTTTTTTAATTTTTTAGCGTTTTACAGTGAGTGGTATTTAGTAGTATTTGACGTTTGTTTTTTTGTTTTTTTTTTTGGATTAAATGGAAGTTGCTGAGAGTTATTATTTTATAGGATTTCTTTTGGCGGCGTAGGTTAGGCGGTGCCGTTTCAGTTACTGTTTGTAATTATTGTTTTTTATAAGCTTTTAACTCTGAAGTCTGTAACAAGTCCAGTCTTTCAAGTTTGGCGTTTTATATTCTAATATAATAAATTTTTTGTCTCTTCATTTTTACTGTTTTGTAGTTACTGTTTCTAGTTACATTTTTAAGTTTGGTTTTTATTTTTTTTTATTTTTGGGATTTTTATAATACTTTTCCAAAGTAATTTTATTATAGTTTAGGAGTTTTTGTGGCGTTTTACGGCATGATAGCGTTTTAACAGGCATTTGGGTGTCTTGCATTTTTATTATATATGGCGTTTTTATTATCTAACAAACAACTGAAAAAGAAAATTAAAAAAAGAATATAAAAACAATTAAACTTCCAAATCTTCACTGTCATCAGTCTCTTTCTTCTTTTTTGAATCATCTTAACTGGCTGGTTCGACTTTCGTATGATTCATTTTGTTTTTTTTTTGTTTTTCAAGTAGTTTTATTTGTCGTCATTTGAAAGCACAAAGTCTGACATCAGCATCTTTTTCTTGAAGTCTTGTCCATCTCATGCAGCAAAATGTTAATGAGTTTACACCCTTCAGCCAACAATCTTGAATTTTCGAATGAAACGATGTTTGATTTTTTAATTTTGGCGTTTTACCGATAAAAAAAACGCCACTAAATAAAAGCATCTTAAACCTCAAAATTTGATCATGCTAAAATCAATAATGTTTTGCTGTATGAGATGGACAACATTGTTAATCCTCGGTTAAGAAAGATAACTGACAATGTTGTCCACCCCATACAGCTAAACTTTATTGACAACAAACCTCAATAATGTTGTTGTATGTTTTGGTGTTATAAATGGGAAGGAAGTTGATGATAAAGTCAATAAGATTTTACTCAATGAAATGGACAATATCCGCACTTAAGAATTTTTGTCCATTACATTGAGTGAAACCTTACAGACAATCAACTGAATTTCAAATAAACGTTTTGGTTTAGAAGATATTTGATGTTTGGGTTTTTTGGCGTTTCTAAGACGAATGGTATATATTAAATATGGTGTTTGGGGTTTTGTGTGTGTTTTTAGTTAAGGATCTGAGATGTTGTATATATAGGATTTTTTTGGCGGTTTTTTTTAGGCGGGGTTTTATTATAATTAAGTTTGGCGTTTTATATCTAATGGTGTTTTTAGTTAGAATGGTGTGTGCTATATGTTTTGGCGTTTTATTTCATGAGATGGCGTTTTGTGTGTAGTAATCAAAAGACTTTTTTACCCTTAATGAAGCGCGTCCACGTAATAAAATTGATGTTATTTATGAAAACGCCACCGCGTCAATCTAGTCCATAGATTGTTTTGATCGGACGATTCATAAGCGTTCTCACCGTTCTCACACTTTCCACCGTTTTCTCTAGATCCTGACCCTATATATATATATATAGGAGAAAGATCCGTTAGGAACCACCCTTTATTGCGAGAACCTTGAGAACCAGTGTAAACACAAACAGTAATACCTAAAAAATCTAAAAAACACCCAAAGAATTTTTTTTTTACTATTTTTCTTTGGAAAAATCGCTAAATTTCGTTTATAATAAAAAAAATTCGAGTAACAGTTATCCATGCACATGTGCATTTGTATCATTTCTTTGACAAATTCCGTAATTCATTATAAATATTAGACAATTGCACTTTCATTTACAATACCACGTGTAATACACTACTTTTTACGTTAACAATATTAGAAATGCACATGTGCATCTATATGTATCAACATGAAATAAGGTGTGTAATGTGTTGGTACACTACTTTCTCTTTCATCTATCATTCCATACATAATACACAAACATGCACATGTGCATTTTTGTCATTTCTTTGACAAATTCCATAATTCATTACAAATATTAGACAATTGCACTTTCATTTACACTACCATATGTAATACACTACTTTTTACATTACCAATATTAGAAATGCACATATGCATCTATATGTATCAACATGAAATAAGGTGTTTTGGTACACTACTTTGAATACACTTTCCCTTTCATCTATCATATCATCCATAATACACTACCATTACCTTCTACCATCTATAATACAATACCATTACCTCCTACCATCCATAATACAATACCATTACCAATATTTTCACTTTATTACATGTATATCAACATCATTTATACCATCCAATCAACATATTACATCATAAATTGACAACTATAACCAGACCATCAACCACTAGATATAACTAACCAAAAAACATGTATGTGGGCCTACTTCTCCATTCAAAATCACAAACTTTTTATACCAAAACATGTTATATCATGGTTATACATAATGATGCACATGTGCATTTTGAATATTGGTAATGTAAAAAGTAGTGTATTACGGATGGTATTGTAAATTAAAGTGCAATTGTCTATTACGGATAACGTATTACGGAATTTGCCGAAGTAATGATACATATGCACATGTGCATGGATAACTGTTACTCGAAAAAAAAAGTTTTTTTTGCTAACTAAATATAGCGATTTTTTTTTTAAATATTAAAAAAAAATTTGAGTGCTTTTTGATTTTTTTTAGATTTTATTTTGTGTTCACATTAGTTCTCGCGGTTCTCGCAATAGGGGTGGTTCTCAAATGAACCTTACCCTATATATATATATATATATATATATATATATATATATATATATATATATATATATATTAACTGAATGCATGATGCTAATCGGTTTGTGGTTATGTGTTATGTACTTAGGTTATTTTATCTTGGTTCTAAGTTTCTCATTTTTTGATTCTAATGGTCAAGTTAGGACCCATGAAATCACATAAAAACTTAGTGTCAAAAAGAGTACTTAGACAAGATATGTTTTTATGAATACATACTTTTTTTACTTAAATTCCAATCCGAATCCTTCATCAAAATCCGAATACTCACACACCTTCGTTTCCCCATTTTAGGGTAACTTCGGTGTTCCAACCCTTTCATTCGTCAACTCGCGGATTAAAAAGGAAAGCTTTGCAAAACCGTGAGTATACTCGACCCATTTGACTTTTTACACTTTTGGGTGCAAAACGTTTTATGCTATTAAACACGCAACTCAAATACTCTATGCTTAAAATCACAAAACAAACATTCTAACATACATTCTTATACGTTATACGTGAACTCATATATGCTAGATTATTCTTAATCTTTATACTTGTCATTAACTTCGTACAAGCCTCTCTTAACATTTATAGCGCTACACGAGTAACGCACCGCCCGTATTCTTGAGGTCATGTTAATTAAACAAAACGGTCTATTCATTGCAATAATTAGATTATGCTAGCAGGAACTTTTGTTTGACTTGTATAGTTGCATGCTAGTATATTATGTAGTTTAAGTTAAGGAATTTGCCATGTGGATTGTTTCAAACTTTTATACTTATTCTAGTAGTTAAACTTATATACTCGCCAATACTTTTTGTATTGAACTATACTTTGAAACGTAATGTTGAACCTTGATGACGATGATGATAGAATCTCATAGGACGAACTAGAAACCCACTTTAGAATTTTAGTAATGTTGTTGTATTTGTTTCATGTTTCTTGTTACTTTGCTTCAATTTTTGTACTTGAATTTTATCAATGAAATGAAATTTGGTTTTATTAAATATTGTCGCAAAACAGTGTTCTAAAGTCTCTTGCAATCTCATTTTCGTCTCACTCCGATGTTTCCGCCATCGGTTGGGGTGTGACAAAATGGTGTCAGAGCCATAACTATAAGGAATTTTTAAAAATTGCCATGATTTAACCTAGTCTATAGTTTTAGTGCCAAACTTGACCATTCTTGATTTTCATGCTTAAAACATCTAAATTGTCCCTATTTTCTTTCTCATCTATTCTTTTGTCTTTATATGTGAGTATGCATTGTAAATACATGCTATTCTCGTGCAACTTATATGAAACTTACGTGTTATGTGAAATACATATATGCTCATTCATGCAAACAAAATGTGATTTTCTAAACATATTATGATCAAGTCTCATCTTTCCCCCTATTTTTGAACTTTTAGATGTTTTCCATCCATCGCTTCAACCCAAGAAGAGGCTCAAAGTCAAGCGTGAAGCCCAACTCCGACTCGATGTCGAAAAAGGACATGAAGAAGTTTATGGCCAAGCAAATTGCCAAGGTGATTCACGACAATGTGAGCAAGGTCCAAACCCCCAAGAACCCCGAATCCCCTCATAACTCGGTTGACTCCAAAACTGACCCACCTAAGTCCACCTTTACCTTCAAGCAATTCAACTCTCGTAGCTCGATGCCATTCACTGCCGAAGAGGGAGCAATGAAAATTCTTCAATGGTTCGATGCCATTGAGGTCATGTTTCATCAAAGCGGGTGTCCCGAACACCTACGCACCACCAACACCACCGGCGTATTCCGATCGAGGGCACTCAATTGGTGAACCGCCGAACGCAACGTGGGTGGTGATGACGCTGCTTACGCATTAACCTGGACCAAGCTGAAGAAGCTTATGAAGGATGAGTTTTGTCCTCCTCACGAGCTCCAACCACTTGAAAACAAGTTTTAGAATCTTAAGAAAGTGGGGAGTGACAACATCGACCTCACTGCTAGGTTTAAGCAGCTTAGTGCTATTTGCCATTGCCAAGTCGATTCTACCGACAAGGCCATTGCCAAGTACATTCGAACCCTCCCTCACTCCATTTCAAACTTCGTCGAGTCCGCTCAACCCAAGACCCTTGAAGACACATTTTTCCAAGCCGCCGAGTTCAACCACAACCGAATCTTGGATTGAACCTTCTACACAAAGGGTTCTACCAAGACCATTCACCAAGCCACCACCGAACCAACCGTTGAACCCACACCGTCAAAATAACCCACCAAAAACAACACCAATGGTAAGAAGCAGAAGGCTTCAAACCGAAATTTCATGGTTGTTATTCCGCAAAACCCTAAACCCCAACTCGCCCTCACCCAAAACCCCGAGCTGGCAAAAGGAGCATACACTGGGACTTACCCTAAGTGTAACACTTGCTTTTACCATCACCCGACCCACACACCATGCCGCCTTTGCACCACGTGCAATAGGTTCGGGCATTTTAGCACCCAATGCCAAAGTGGCCAAAAGCCACAAGGTAACCAAACCCAAATCCCTGCCCAAAACCAGCCTCAAACAAACAACGGCTGCACCTGCTTCAAGTGTGGCAACCCAAATCACCTCAGCAACGCGTGTCCGCAACAAAACAACCAACAACAAGCACCTCGTGGACGAGCCTTCGTGATCACTGCCGCTAAGTCCCAGAACAACAATGACGTCATCAATGGTACGTTTCTTGTAACGAAGTTTATGCTTCTTGCTTATTTGATACTTGGGTGGATAAAAGTTTTGTATCCATTGAATTTGAACAAATGCTTAAGTGTAGACACTCTAAGTTACCAAAATCATTCGCGGTCGAAGTCGCTAACGGTAAATCTGTAACTGTCGATTATGTTCTCCCTAATTGTTCTCTCAATCTCAACGATCATAAGTTTTTGATTGACCTCATACCCATGCAATTTGGTAGTTTTGATATCATAGTAGGCATTGATTGGCTTAGGTGAGTTCGTGATGAAGTTGTTTGTTCTGAGAAGTTCATTCATCTTCCTCTTCCTTCCGGTGACTCGTTACACGTCTATGGTGAGAAATCTTCAAAAGGTCTCAATCTCATGTCGTGTACTCAAGCGAATAAGTACTTGCGCAAAGATTACTTCGCTTTTCTTGCCCACATTGTGGAAAAGAAGGACAAAGGAAAAGGCATGAGTGATGTTCCTATCGCTTGCGATTTTCCCGACGTTTCTCTCGAAGACCTACCTGGTCCTCCTCCTCCTCATTCTGTTGATTTTCATATTGATCTCGTCCCTGGCGCTACGCCTGTTGCTAAACTCCGTACCGCCTCGCACACTAAAAAATGCAAGAGCTATCGAGCCAACTTCAAGAACTACTCGATAAAGGCTTTATACGCCCTAGTACTTCCCCTTGTGGCGCTCCGTTCCTTTTTTGTCAACAAGAAAGACGAGCTTACAGTTAAGAACCGTTATCCTCTTCCTCACATCGACAACCTCTTCGATCAACTTCAAGGCGTGACGTGTTTCTCTAAAATCGATCTTCATTCTGGCTATCATCAACTTCGAGTCCCTGAAGAAGATATTCCTAAAACTGCCTTTCATACTCGATACGGTCACTATGAGTTCATGGTCATGCCTTTCGGTTTAACCAACGCACCTACAGTCTTCATGGATTTGATGAACCGACTGTGCATGCTTTACTTGGAACGTTTCGTGATCGTCTTTATAGACGATATCCTCATCTATTCCAAAACCCAAGACGAGCATGAGCGACACTTGCATTTAATCCTCAAACTTCTACGAACTGAAAAACATTATGCCAAACTCTCCAAGTGTGAATTTTGGCTAAAGGAAGTTCAATTTCTCGGTCACGTTGTGAACGAGAAAGGCATTCATGTCGATTCTGCTAAAATCGAAGCCGTCGAGAATTGGATCGCACAGAAGTCTCTATCTGAAATTCATTCATTCCTTGGATTGGCGGGTTATTATCGTCGATTCATCTCCAACTTTTCGAAGATTGCCATTCCTCTCACTTCCTTGACTCACAAGGATAAACCTTTTGTTTAGGGTCCCAAACAAGAGGAGTCTTTTCAAACACTTAAGAACATGCTTTGCAATGCTCCTATTCTCACTCTTCTAGACGGAAAGGATGATTTCGTCGTGTATTGTGATGCCTCTAACCAAGGTCTTGGATGTGTCCTCATGCAATGAGACAAAGTTATCGTTTATGCATCGAGACAATTCAAGATACACAAGAAGAACTACACTACCCATGACCTTGAACTTGGTGCAGTTGTTTTTGCATTGAAGTTATGGCGACACTACCTTTATGGTACTAAGTGTGTGGTCTTCACCGACTATAAGAGCCTCTAGCACATCTTCAACCAAAAGGAACTTAACATGCGTCAATGCTGATGGGTGGAGTTGCTCAACGACTACGACTGCGAGATTCGCTACCATCCTGGTAAGACAAATGTCGTGGTTGACGCTCATAGTCGAAAAACTCATGTGAAGGGTATCCATTGTTTCCAACTCGTGGGTGATCTTTGAAACCGCATTCGCGAAGCACAATACTCATCCGTTAACGAAGGTAACATGTACAACAAAATGAAGTGTGGTGCTGAAGATCAACTCTTGTCTAAATTCGATGGTATCCTTTACTATCTCAATCTCATTTGGGTACTAAACCATGATGACCTTTGAGAACTCTTGATGAAGGAGGCACACAAGTATCGATACTCTATTTATCCTAGAGCTGACAAGATGTATCACGACCTTCGTACATCTTATTGGTGGCCTGGCATGAAGAAGGATATCGCTACCTTCATTTCGAAGTGTCTCACGTGCTCGAAGGTGAAGGCTGAACATCAACGTCCCTCTGGTTTACTCTAACAACAAGAAATTCCAGTCTGGAAATGGGAGAGTATAGGCATGAATCTTATCACCAAACTCCCTCGAACTTCGTCTGGTTATGATAGCATTTGGGTAATCATCGATCGATTGACCAAACCCGCTCACTTTTCCCCATTCGTGAGGACTACAAAGTCGAGAAATTAGCTCGTATCTACACGAATGAAGTCATTTGTCGTCATGGTATCCCCATTGACATCATTTCAAACCGTGATGGTTGTTTCACCTAGTGTCTTTGGCAAACCTTTTAAACCGCTCTTGGTACTTATCTTAACCTAAGTACTGCTTTCCATCCGCAGTCCGACGGTCAAACCGAGTGAACTATCCAAACTCTCGAGGATATGCTTTGTTCTTGTGTAATCGATTTTGGTGGCAACTAGGATATGCACTTACTTTTGATAGAATTCTCATACAATAACAGTTATCACGCTAGTATTCAAATAGCACCAATCGAAGCATTGTATGGTCATAAGTTTCGTTCACCTATTTGTTGGCACGAGATCGGAGAAGCTCAAATCGCCGGTCCCGAACTCATACAAGAGACGACGGACAAGATCTTGTAGATTCGTGATAATCTACTCAAAGTTAGAAGCCGACAAAAGAGTTACGTCGACAAGAGACGCAAGCCTTTGGAATTTAACGTAGGTGATTACGTACTCCTCAAAGTATCCCCTTGGAAAGGAGTAGTTTGATTTGGTAAGAAAGGCAAACTCGCTCATCGCTTAGTAGGTCCTTTCAAGATTCTCGAAAGGATTGGCAAGGTAGCGTATCGACTGGACCTACCTCAAGAACTCAACAATGTTCATCCAACGTTTCATGTTTCAAATATGAAGAAGTGTCTAGCTGAAGAAGGACTTCAAGTTCCGCTTAATGATCTCCAAATCAACGAGTCCTTACACTTCGTGGAAAAACCGATTGAAATCATGGACCGAGGAACCAAGCAACTAAGACGCAGACAAATTCCCATAGTCAAAGTTCGATGGGAAGGAAAACATGACGCTGAATTCACTTGGGAACTCGAGAGTGAAATGAAGACCAAGTATCCGCATCTGTTCATTGAGTCTTCCTCTTGAATAAATTTCAGGACGAAATTTCCTAAAGTAGGAGAGACTGTAACGCTTCACAATTTTTGTACTTTCCTTGTTTAGAAAGTGTAATCGTATTTCTATTTATGGAAACTTGTATTCGTATCATGTTCGTATTTCATTTCCAGATTGTAATTCAAGACTTCGATCATAATGAAATCCGTATTTTATACATACTTATTATACATGCAATCAATCGTTTAAATACATCATTACTTGCAAACCGACACTTGTTATACGTGCAATTATTCATACATACATTCCTGATATTTGAAGTATACATGCATGCACATTTCGTACTTAAAAACACGTCAAAACCCCAAGTGATTGCATAAAATAATAAGGGAATGGAAGTTTAAGGGCCAAATTGCAATAAATCAAACTTAGGACGAATCAGAAGTAGCGCCGCGGGCCGCGACGCTCTTCTATCTGTCTCTCGCGGGCCGCCAAAGCCTCGATCCACAGAATGTTGTTTTCTTGATCATGGATTGGCCATAACTCTCCTCCCCAATCACCTTCTAACCTCTTTTAACACCAAACCCTACCTCCTCTCTATATAAACAAGCCTCCATCCTCCCATTTTCACTTTCCCAACTCATCTACACACTCAAATTGCTCTCAAATCAGTTGCAACATCAAGAAAAGGCAGAATTATTCCAACTCCAAAAGTGATTTCAAACTCATTTTTCTTCATCATTTCTTCATCTTTTCTTCCAATACAAAGCTTGGAACACCTCTAGGAGTGTTTGTACAAGTTTACAATGGTCAACTAAGGTGGCACATCACTATGTTGAGGCCCAAATTTTCTGTTTTGGAAGAACTTTTGTTTAATCTTTATGAGCATATTATAATCTTGTACCTACCTTACCTCTAATCAAGTCCATGGTTAGAGAGCTTGTGTATGGTTGATTCTTATGAGTTTAGAGGTGCAAACATCCTCTAAACTTTCTGTTTTGATAGGGTTTAGACAATCCTCAAGTGTTGAAACCATCCAAGTCTACCATAGTTCATATGGCAAGACTTGTGTTTTGGTGAAGGTGTGAACCTTGGAAGCCTTGGCTATCCTAACTTGTTCCACCACGTCACTTGATGTTTATATTCATATTCACTAAGTAGCTTCCTAGCCCCAAAGTAAGTTAACCCCGCCTCGCCTCCAACATTTGCCATGCTGGGTATGACACGCCTGGGTTATTCTTATTTGGCTACTTAGTATGATAATAGATTAGTTGTACTTTCCTTTCATTCATGACCAACTGGTTTTACCAACTAAGTTAGTAAACTTTGTGCTTTGGTGAATCATACAATGAGGTGTTCATACCTCCATGCTTGACCTATATGATATCTATGACATTCATGGTGGACTTATTATAAGATATACTATATATATATATATATATATATAGAGAGAGAGAGAGAGGCCGGTTATCATACAAATGCCCTTATCGTACATTACGTACGCTACAATCTCAGCCGTCAGATCATCTTCCCGCATTTTAAAATTGCATGTTGTTTTTTTATAACAATTTCGCATGTGATAATTTTTGATGAATTCGCATGTTGTTTTTTTTGTACCAATTTCGCATGTGATAATTTTGATGAAATAGTATGTTGTTTTTTTATAACAATTTCGCATGTGATAATTTTTTATGAATTCGCATGTTGTTTTTTGTACCAATTTCGCATGTGTTAATTTTGATGAAATAGCATGTTGTTTTTTTGTAACAATTTTGCATGTGGTACAAAAATCAACATGCGAATTCAATGCGGGAAGATGATCGGACGGCTGAGATTGTAGCGTACGTAATGTACGATAAGGAGATTTGTATCCTACCCTTTACCTATATATATATATATATATATATATGTCAAACTCATGTTGCTAATCGGTTTGTGGTTATGTGTTATGAATTTAGGTTAATTTATCTTTGTTCTAAGTTTCTCATTTTTTTTATTCTAATGGTCAAGTTAGGACCCATGAAATCACATAAAAACTTAGTGTCAAAACGAGTACTTAGACAAGATATATATTTTAATGAATACATACTTTTTGTACTTAAATTCCAATCCAAATCCTTCGTCAAAATCTGAATACTCACACACCTTTGTTTCCCCGTTTTAGGGTAACTTCGGTGTTCCAACCCTCTCATTCGTCAACTCGCGGATTAAAAAGGAAAGCTTTGCAAAACCGTGAGTATACTCGAGCCGTTTTACTTTTTACACTTTTGGGTGCAAAACGTTTCTTGCTATTAAACACGTAACTCACATACTATATGCTTAAAATCACGAAACAAACATTCCAACATACATGCTTATACGTTATAGGTGAACTCAAATATGCTAGATTATTCTTATGCTTTATACTTGTCATTAACTTCGTATAAGCCTCCCTTAACATGTATAGCGCTATAGGAGTAATGCACCGCCCGTATTCTTGAGGTCATGTTAAGTAAACAAAACAGTCTGTTCATTGCTATGATTAGATTACGCTATAGGGAATCTTTGGTTTGACTTGTATAGTTGCATGCTAGTATATTATGTAGTTTAAGTTAACAAATTTTCCATGTAGATTGTTTCAAACTTTTAAACTTATGCTAGTAGTTAAACTTGTATACTCACCAATACTTTTTGCATTGAACTATACTTTAAAACGTAATATAGGAACTTGATGATGATGGAATCTATTATGACAAACTAGAAACCCACTTTAGAAGTTTAGTAATGTTGTTGTATTTGTTTCATGTTTCTTGTTGTACTTTTCTTCAATTGTGGTACTTGAATATTTATCAGTGAAATGAAAATTGTTTTTGTTAAATATTGTCGCAAAATAGTGTTATGAAGTCTATTGCAATCTCATTTTCGTCTCACTCCGATGTTTCCACCATCGGTTGGGGTATGACATGATGTTGTTGTTTGGGCCAACAACCTTAACAGATAAGATCTTACCAGGGTACGGACAATTCATGAAAGCTCCATCTAATCCCAACAGGCCCCTTCCTATTGCCTTAAATCCATGTTTCAAAGTCTCCAGATATACATATATCGTTTTAAACACTTCATCAACACTTAAATTTTGGAGTGGTTCAACCTCAATCTTTATTGTTGACCTTGAGTTTGTATTCAATACTTCATCAAGATATTCCCTCAGCAAAGCATATTGTGACTTGTAATCCCCTTATACATATTTCTTTGCTTTGATCTTGTCCCGGTATGCTTTCATTTGAGACACATTCATCTCATGCCTCCTTTGGAACTATTCATGTATGGCTTTGACTGGTATGCCAAGATTTTCTTCAATTTGTTCAAGCATTTATATACATAAAAACGTAGTTGTGCAAGCACAAATGTTTCTACTTTGAACACATTTATGATCTATAATCAATGTCTCCACCATCTAAGTTTCACTATCCCCATCTTTATATATTAAAAAATGTCACACCCCCGCCATGTCAGAAACATGGGGCGTGGCATTCATGGTTTTCATCGCACATGGTTAAGCAAACACTTACATGTATGGATACCGAAAGTTTAGAATAGTTTTACATCCACATAAAGTTTGAAATCAAAATAAAAGATCTAGAACAATGGCCTAATTCAATAGACTATTAAATTAAATCTTCCAAAAGATTCGATATCCTAAATGCATGTAAGTCAAAAGAAGGACTCCTTCCTTTGATTTAATTACCTGAAAACATGCTTGAAACGTCAACATAATGTTAGTGAGTTCACATGTTTTATAACAAAAGGAAACACTTTACTTGGAAAACCTTTGGAGTACCATATGATAAACAAGTTCATTGGAAAGATCGGTCATTAGCTTGTAAGACCAATAAGGTTTATAATACATGAGCCTGTAACCAAACCACACCTGAATTAGCCTTTTGCCCCAAACCTCTGTTGTACTTTCATACACCAAAAAACTTGTAATAATATGCAATCATGTGAACATGACAGGGATGGTGGCAACCAAATAACACTGTTCACATACTCCATGGCTAGAACTTATAATTAATTTGTTACAGTGGAATATCGGGGATTATCATCGACTACATTTGGATTAACCTTTTAACCCATATATACAAGTGAAATGAAAATCTAGCATGTTTTCCCTCAAAACATAAAACAAGTAAAAAGGATCCATGAAACTCACCTGGAAATTGTAAGACCCTTAACTGTTTTAAGTGAAAACACATAGTGGAAAACCGAACCATAAAAGTTCATTCTTTATGAACTTTCTAACTTTCTTGAAAACCATTTAAAAGGTACTTTTTTTAAAAGAATTACATCCTTCATTCCTAATTAATATATCATATATATAACATGCAAGTAAGAAACTAAGTGACCGCCCTTCCGTACAATCCACGTTCTTTAACTCGATCTTGAACCGGTTGCACTCCATGATGATGATGATCCGTGTAACCGGCAGTTACCAAATACATCCACACCATTAGTAATCAGTGATGTCATACATAATTTCAAACATACACAATTAAATGACATATCACCTTCTTTCAACGCATGCTAATCCATTCAGTTATCCTTCCGAATTCAATCATTTCATTCTAGTGCCTAAATTTTGAAAGAGCCAACAATAATATACCCGCACTTTCATTCCATTCTTAAAAGTAACTTGGTTAGCATCGTTAATACTCATACGTGTTAAAAACCTCGTTTACATACATACAAGCCAATGCCCGGTTTTCTTTCTTTTGCTTGTTTTCCCCCCTGTTCGTGTGTCCCGAAAGTCTCAAATTGTAAAATAACATTCTAAGCACCCCAATCATTCTAAAACTAATCCACATGTCCCCACAACCATATTCCACATTTTATAATACTACTTTTAGTTTTTGACCCGTTTGCTTCTACTACGCGGTTTGCAATATAGTTGACTACATTTGACCCACTACAACGATACTTCGCTTAATACTACCATTATTTATACATTCTTACATTATTCCCAATATTCATATATATATATATATATATATATATAACTCCCTTTATCTACTAAGAAGTGAGTCGGGAATCACTTAAGTTGAGCTCGCCATGTTCATGCTAGCTTTCTTACCTCCTCTTGACCCATTAGCCTTCCATGCATGGATCCATCTCGACGTGATTCCTATCCTTACATGTTATCACATCCTCATTATGGTTAGCACACATGTCCATTCATACAAACATTCATTTCTTTCCATTCATACATTACTTGACTTACATTAGCAAGTATACCACATACATAAGACATAGATTAATAGTCAACTTGTTTCACATCCACACAACTCATTTCTCATCATACATTACACATAAATGATCTAGCACATATCACATGATTTCTCTACTCCTACAATTATGTTTGGAAGCCTAATTATGCTATTCATACCTTGTTAACTTTCAAAAAGTCAACCTTCCTAGCCTACAACCTTCAACTTATAAATATGCATCCATACTGATATGGTAGGCCATACTAAAGGCATTATATGCATTTTATACTCGATGTAGAATACACACAACCGCATGATCAATTAATTACATACATACACATATATAATTAATTCAACACATACCAATGCTTTTATGATCCTACAATTGATATTCACATTCAAAGTTAGCAATTTAACATAATCTCGACATCATCCTTTACTAGTAAGTCCAACATGCTATACATTTAGTACACATTCATTTCTGAATTACCATTAAGCAACTAGTCCGAAACATGGTGTGCACCACACCATTCAAGTATGGAGTACAAACTTATCATTTCATCGACTAAATAGCCACATGTATTCCATCCAAAACGCACTTATCATGCTAACCTATCATTGATTACTTCATTGTTACATTCTATACATATTCATCTATCACTTACATACAATTTCATCAGCAATTATCACTTACGCATTTCATCAACCACTTAGTGCGAGTACCTCAAATAAGGCATAATGTACAAGTATTGCATTCTCACTTCCTACCACTTGATTTTCTTCATCAATAACAACTAAAATCACATTACTTACATGCCATACTCAATCTAACTAACAAGAATAACATAACACATCAATATCTGAACAAGGATTGGACATGGGTGACACACCCATGTTGCCATCTTCTACTACTAGTGGGTTTCACCTCCAAACATCAATTTACTTAAAATCATTCATAATCCAATTTCTATTTAGTGATTCTAACACACCTACATTCTTAATTTCATACAATTTCAAGGATTGATCACGTACCCTTTTTTATAATCATCATCAAATCAAAATCTACAACTTACAATGTTTGTTAGGATTAGATTATGAGGAATTTCATCCCATGCAACGGATTGAGATCGATTCTTTCTTTAATTTAGGAAAAAAGGCTGAATTTAAAGTTTTCCCATTGTTCCCTTTGTGTCTGTGTGTGTCGCCACCCACAAACCTAAAATGTTGGGTTTTTTTTCATCCACTAATTAATAAAATACTTTCTAATCTTGTTCCATTTCAGCCCCTAAAGTTTATGTTAGTTATTTGTTTGGTCATAAACTTCATTCCCCATCACTTAACTTATATTTTAACTAAGTTAAAGACCTTAGTTATATTAGTTCATGCCACGACACAAGAGAAAATTCTGGTAAATCCAAATTCGGTTTTTGGGGTGTTATAAAAATCTTACATGAAAAAAAATGACCAAAGTCGTATACTTGGATTAACCCGACCTACCTGTGCCCTAAACATGCAAGGGACACTTTAAGGTCTATGGAAATACTCTAGCATGCAATTTGGTAACTTAACATTCACCTAACTAGCTAGACTCATTTGGAAAACCATTTGTGTTTCGAATATGACTTGACGACCCGTTGGTGATATGTTTTTGATTTCTTGAATATATATATATACACACACACACACACACTAGATTATGACCCGTGTATTACATGGGTTTGTTTTAGACTAAGAGATCAATCTTTCCATCAAATCAATCATAAGTACATAATTCTTTTAGTTTAATTCATTAATCGATACAAATACGAAATGCCATACGCTGAACATTATAAATTTGTTAATAACATTACAACGCTAATCATTAATCGATAAAAAATACAAAATAATTATGGAGCATTTGTTCACAAGTTATTCATATGCTCTCTACATTAAAAAGTTATTATCTATACAAAATGTGAAACCAGATCATTATTTTTTATAATAGATTCAAAACCAAAGAATATGACACATTAACACCTAAATAGAATACTTTCTTGGCAAACGTTGTCGAGTCTTTTTTGCCCTTTAACAACTTATCAAACAATATGTGGTAGTAATGCCTAAATGGTGTAAGATGTCACTTTTCAAATGATTTCTTTGTTTGTTAATCTCATGATAATGCTTTTTTATATGTTTTCTTTACTTTGTAGGGGGAAGATGGGTGTTTTTCTCAATAGGGCATACAAAACAAAAGCTATTGGCGGCAACCCGCCATATTTAACATATAAAATTAGCCCAAAACTGTATATGAAGAAAAGCCAAATAGTAAACCTTCACTCATTATACTAACCGTTTGTAACATTTGTTAGAGATTTTCTAAGACGATTGGAACCAGGTTTGTTAGGAGCTCCAAATCGACATAGGCCAGTTGCAACCAAGGAACTTGGTGTGTCAAATGCTGGATTTCTTAGAAAGCCTATGTTTCATACAGATTGAAAATAATTATATTGAAAAAAGTAAAATGTTATTAACGATTACAAAAATGAAAACATGCCATTTGAAGAGCACGTTGACTGCTTTGTATTGGATTATTAACAGATACTGCATAAACAAACTTATTACTAATTAGAATAACTTCCGTTCACACGCCAGACTTGCACAACCATATTTGTTGTACGTTAGTAGATTACAAAACTACCCCTCTACTATGTAAAAGATAAATAAAAAAACTTGTACAAAACCTACAAAGTTGCACTGCACTCAATATACGGTTGAGGCTTTTCCTTATCTTCCTTTTTCGGAGTAGCTTTAAGAATACCTTACCCCTTGTCATTTTAAAAGTGCTATAAATACAAAACAATCATTAACAAAATGTAAAATATTAACAAAACTTAGTTACAAAAATAGTATGGCATAACTAACTAGCCCACCTTGCCCCTAGCCTGTTTAGATGCTACCACATGAGTCGGTTGAGGCCACCAGTCAAACTTTAACTGAAAAGATACTCTTTCAAAATTTTTGATCATGCGAGTTATTGTAGATTTTGGTATGTCCCGGTCACGTAGATATTAGTGTTTGAAATAGCTTTATACAACATAAAACGAATAATAATTTCAAACAATAAATGTTTAAACTCATAGTAATAAATAAAAGTAAACTGTTAAATAAAGATTAAGATGTTGAAAATTTAAAGTGTTATTAAAACAGTAACAATTACATAGGAAAATGAAAAATAATCAAACATTCAAAATTGAATAAAAGGAATTAAGAAATTTTAACTTTAACTCCATTGAGTACTGAACTTCTCGGTGTATATCCCTGAGCTTTGTCATGAACTGCAAGTCTCTATCACCACATTCTATGTTACTCGAAACACACAAGTCACCAACTAAAGTGGTTGGCACTGCCATTAAATTTCTCGAAACCTGGTCTCTCGTCAACAATCCAAGTTGTAATCCATCAAAACACATCTTCAACTCTTGAAGAGTAGCCTTGTCTGCATAAACTTGTTCTTGGATCTGTTAAAGAAATCCCTGCTTCAAATCATCTGATTGTATAGAGGTTTGATGCCATAGTTATCTTTTGAACTGATACAATAAGTGAATCAGTGTATGATGCAAAATTATATATGACAATGGTATTATATAGAGAAATAAAAATTAAATATCTAAAAACCTAAAGGTCTAAACTAAAAGCAAATATTAAATTCAAATTAATATTGAAAACGTAAAACACAGACATAAATTGTGAAATCAGTGTACATTTAATGAATTAGGAGGGAAATTATTAAAATACGCGTAAATATACTTTGAAAAATGATTTTTCATTGGAAAGTAAAGAGAATTAAATATATAGTGAGTAGAATGATTATTTATAAACCCAATGGGTGAAATTTAAAGTTTAAAAAACAAGTTATCATAATTATGAAGTGTCTCTTCGTTTACCATATTATCCCTTGTAAAAACTATAAAAGAGGATGATTAGTTTAATACAAAACATCAACAAACAACTTTTAAAAAACTCTTCAACCAAAAACACCACCAAGATTGTAAATGGCAAAGAGAAGTTTTTACCATTGGGGGGATACTAATGAAGTTAAAAAAAAACTTTTTCAAGATGGTCACTTGAAGAATAGAGAACAGACGAAGAAATAAACATAAAATTTGGTATTCTAAGGGAAAATATTATAACCAAACCTGGAGTAGTATTGCATTGGTTGATAAAGTTCTGCATTCTGCTCTGTCAGAGTTCAAGGATAAGGCAAAAGAATTCATCACACAACTATTGAAACAGGATCAGCAGATTTGTGACATGTTAATTGATCTGCAAAATAAAAGAGGAAATGAAATTGAATTGAAGAAGGAGAGAGTGAAAGAAATCCTAGAAAGTGTTCAATGGTAATAGTAATGTTTTAATATTTTTTTTAAGTCTAAGTTTTGTAATACTATTTAATATCGAATGAACAAGATTCGGAGTTTGTTTTTTGTTGTTTATCATAACCAGGACTCAGGAAAGGTGACCATCAATATTTCAATAAAAAATGCAAAAAAACATTAAATTTTATCAAACCAAAAATTCTCTGTATTAGATTATATGACAGCTAATGAAGAAACCTACATAAAAATGCATAAGAAGATACAAAATCCTTCATCTGAAAATTATCAGCACCAACGAAGCTCCTTCTTCCGGTGCAACAATAGAATATTGATGCGAACTAATTTTAAGTGCAAATGCATTGTTCACAGAATACAAAAAGTTCTTGTCCTAAATTACTAATGCAAACTAATTTTAAGTGCAAATGCGCTGTTCACTACATCACCAATATACCACATATATACTTTCTTGCTTTTTATGCTCTGTAGCACAACCACAAATGTAATACCAATTCAACTAATTGATAACCAAAAAAACTGTACTAATTGATAAAAAGTATTTGTGTATTTTTTATGCCAATATTCAAAAGTTTTAGAGATAAATTGGCATATACATAACTACCTTAAAAAGTAAAATTAATATTTATATTAAAACTTTAAAGTATTGGTTGGGCATGACCATATAGATACAAAATTTTTATAGCAATTATCAGCCTTACTTTACACTACGAAGCTCACATTCTCAAATCCAAAACCTTCACCAAACAACCGCTTAATAGTTTCTGAATGATTCCGTTAAAACTTTTGCAATGAGTATAGCAGATGCGATATATATATATATATAAGATCTAAAAAAGAGTATATATAACCTCTAGTAAAAACTATATAAAAGAAAGATAAGAGGTATGAAGGTAAAAGGACCTGGTTTTCCATTCAAGTTTTTGGATGCTTTCAAAAGGTAAACCATGCATATCTTAACAAAAAGGTAACTATACATATCTTAACAAAAAGAAAACCAAGCACCTTGACATGCAATAATGTTGTAGTGAATTTGATAAAAAAAAAAACATTGATAAAATGTTTCAAATACCATCATTAGTTTATAAAAACTGATGAATAAAGGGATTTGTAATGTCAACTGTCACACCCCGACCGCATAAAACAACAAACCGCGGTAGAAACGTCAGGGAGTGGAGTGACATAATTTTATTTAAATATTAACCATTTAAATTGTCCTGAAATTAAAGTGAAAACACAACCACATCGTCTATCATTGTTATTAAGCCACTAAGGCCTCGTCAGATCCTAAGTGAGCATGCATCCTAGTCACAATCAACATCATCAATCACCACCTGAAACATATGCGAAAATAAAGTCAGCAAAGAAATGTCGGCGAGCACATAGGTTTTGTGAGAGTGTCGGATTCATGGCTCGTTTACATGTTGCAATACCTCGTTTGACGACAAGAGTCGATAAATGAAAGCCTTGTTTTGAAAAGAGTTTGATATTGCAGTATGAATAACCAGCTCAAAATAAGTTGGTTATCGTTTATAAAATCTCGTTGCCATAAATCTTAACCCAAAACATTTGTTTAAGTAAACCAAATTGTAAATCATTCTCGTAATAAAACTCGTATGATTTATATCGTATAGTAAACATCGTTGCGTGACATCGTTTAAAATTGTTCGTCCAAGTGAACTAAATAGCGCCACGGTATGTAATATGATAAAAGCATTTATATATAAGAAGTATCAGCGGCGTATCTACAATGCTTTTATCACATTACACCCGTCTCGTTATCTAATCACATCCCAAAAACCAATCGTTCGTTCAATTCGTTTAACTTGTTTAAATTGTTCAAATCGTTCAATCGTTTCAATCCTTCAAATCGTTCTCGTTTTAATTGTGAAAACTACTTTTGGTCATCTCGTTGAATACATTCAAACCTTCGTAACTCGTCCATCGTTCAACTCGTATTAACAAACCACCAAAGGGTAAGTTAACAATCATCAAGTTCAGTCGTTACCCACATATCCCCACACATAACCATGGTGATAGTTTGATAACGGGATTTGTCAGATCCTATGGTACCATAACCTAATACTGTTTGGCTCGGCCAAAACTAATGAATGTCATTCATTATGTAATTACATCCCAACAAGTTTGTTCACATTATCGAAATCGTTTATGTTTAATATAAACCATAGTATTCGTTTTTGAAATCATCGTTGAAAGCATCGAAATCGTTTAACACATATGAATCACCCCAAAACAATTGAAAACAGTAAAATAGGGAACTATGTACTCACTTTGAAGTGCAAATTATCCTTGATTTAATGAACTATCAATGCTCGGGTAAACCAAGGAATTTAAGTAGCACCTAGTAATCGATTCGCTAAGTTAATAAATCGACACCTAAATCGGGAGATCGCGTAGAATGAGGTCTCGTAAACCAAATGAGTATTGTAACTCATGTGATATGGTTTAACAAAGCCTACATCCTAAATCGTAACCTATCCTAAGTGCTTACGACCCGTTACGACTCATTAAGGTAGCTTATGCTACTTTAACGCGTCGTTCGCGCGAATGCGCGTTCGAGACGTCTAACTAGTCCTATGACAAGTATTATATGCCCTAACATGTTTAAATATGTTGCATAATTAGTTTAAATGACAAGAATTAAGTTACATATGCTTAAATTCAAATTATGCATGAAAAGGGCATTTTGGTCATTTTCCCAAGGCATATAAACTACTTATCATACAACTAATTAAACTAAGTGACCATAAGGTATAACCTCGAAAGGTTATTCCCTATACAACTATGGTCACAAAATATGCTTGGTTGGATCCTAACGATCGACCAAATAGGTCGATTCGATAGTCTAAGCGGTTGTCAAGACCGCTTGACTTACGACCCTATAGAAGCACTAGACTAAAAGTGACGAGTTAAACATGTTAAAACATGTTTAACTAAGTTGGAAAACAAGTTTGATATCAAAACAAAACGTGTTTTGATACCCGAAAATAGCTTCGTCGCAAAATGCGCATAATCGTCATTTTGACCGAAACTTTGACTCGTCACTTCGACTAATCGACGTGGTAATCAGTAGGTATAGTCACAAGGGACTATAACCATCGTGATTACGCTCACGTTGCAAAGTTCAATTAAACTATGACTTGAACAATTCCTTGTCAAAGCAGTAAGTCAAACACTTTTTGACCTTCATGCTTGAAAAGCATAAACAAGCATGAAAGAAGCTTACAAAAGGTCCAAGCTAGGAAGAATTGAACTAAAACACTCAGGTATGAAGCCTTAGCTTCAACTTAGAGCAAATTATATCAATTTGTGCAAGGAACAAGAATGAAACTTGATGGTTATTTATAGGAAGCTTGAATTCACAAGATCTTTACATGTGTTTTTGCATGAATCAAGGCATGATCATGGCCATACACATGTGGCCCATAGTTTCTAATACAAGGGGAGTCCAAAAACAAGCTCATGGTATGCCAAATCAGGGATTAAAACCATGAGAATAGGCTGTTTCAACCAGATTCAATGTTTCTGTCCATATAGGGGCCTCTTCGTATGCTACGGGTATTCACCCAGGGCGTCGCCATACGCCAACCCCCCCTTGAAGTTTCAAAAATGGCAGAACAGGTCTCTGCAGCCTCCAAACTTATTTCTCGGCGCGTTTAAGCCCCGTTAACCCAATTTATAGACTCTACAAGGATTTTAAAGTATAGGGGACATAAAATATGCTTGAAAACATCTCGGATGTCGGTTCGTTTGGCCGTATGGTCACGTTATTCGGTTAATTACGACGAAAACTCGAACGGGCGCGAAAACAATCTAAATTATGCGATGAATGGTATTTTCGCATTCCAATCACTAAAATAAAATATTTTAATGATTACAAAAATTTTTGGATGTCCGGATAAGTTCAGAACGTAAGATATGCGCGTAAATGCAAACTTATGCACTTTTTTTACGCTTTTAGTCCCTGTTTGATCAAATAAGTTTATTTTCGCATACCGATCCCCTCAAAGCCTATTTCTAAGCTATGTAAAGGATATTTATGGTATGTTTAACTTATGATCATGTTCCAGAGTGTACGTTACTATACGAATCGGCAGACTTTCGCAGTTTGACGCAAATAGTCCCTGCGATCGAATAAACTTGTTTTTGCCATACCAAACCCTCCAAAACTTATTTCTAAGTTATGTAAAGGTTATTTAAGGTATGTTAAGCCTATGTCACTATTCCAGAGTGTTTGCCGTGGTAAACTAATTACTTTTACGCATCAGTTCGCGTATAACTTTCCAGAAAGCGATTTAGAGCTCGAAATTGAACGAGAATTGATATGTGCAAAGGTCACATGTCTTTTTACAAATTACAAGATTGAAACACAAGATTTCATTGGATTCTTACTTGTATGATGGCCGTAGAGGCACAGATGTCACAGTCTCCCCTACTTTAGAAAATTTCGTCCTGAAATTTAATTTAGAGGAAACTTGTGTGTGCTCGATATTGAAGTCGGAGAGTATAACATAAAAAAAACATTGGTCAAGGTCCAGAACTTCTAGTAAATTAAATTACACATGACAAAACTTGCTGTGGTTTCTGTGCACTGAATTCCATAATTACGTATGCATCCATAATTACGTAATTCCTTGCACAGTCCGCACAATTCATTTTATAATGTGCAGGGGAAGGAAATCAAATGAAAATCCCGTGATGACTTGATCAGACTACCATAAGGTTTCTTTAACTAGATCAACAAATGATCTCTTTAAATAGACCACCAAAGAGTCTTTTCAACTAGATCACCAAAGGATCTCTTTAAATAGATCAACGAACGATATCTCTAACTAGATTGACGAATCAATCTCTTTAACTAGACCACCCAAGGGTCTCTTTAACTATGTCAACGAATGATATCTTTAACTAGATTGACGAATCAATCTCTTTAACTAGACCACCCAAGGGGTCTCTTTAACTATATCAACGAATGATATCTTAAACTAGATTGACGAATCAATCTCTTTAACTAGACCACCCAAGGGTCTCTTTAACTATATCAACGAATGATATCTTTAACTAGATTGACGAATCAATCTCTTTAACTAGACCACCCAAGGGTCTCTTTAACTTTGGAATAGTACTTTACAATCCAAGGGTCTTAACTATTACATAGAAGCCCATTAAGGATTTACGATAGTACCATTGGATATCCTTCTAAGAATCCATCATATAAAGATATGGAAGATTCTATGAGGATTTGGATAGCGAGTAATTTGATTCACACATAAATACATAATTGTCAACTTGGTCATCAATTTGTTATCAACTTGTTATAAATTTGTTTGGAAACTTGTTATTGATTTGAACATGTGTATTTAAAGTATACCAGGAATCCAATCCATGGACTTCAATCGGTATTTTAAACATCCTCAAGAATCTAATTATGAAGATATGAAGATCTTAATAGGAATTCGGCTTTGTCCTTATTGAATCGTAATATTCGTATTAAAGCATACAAAGAATTTAATTAAAAAATGTTATTTTGCGCTTTAATGATTCGCAAGGATTAAATTATGAAGATAGGAAGATCCTATAAGGATTTCAAAATTCGTGCAACGAGAGATGCTTTGGAAACCTCGTACTAAATGTGCTTAAGTCAATACATGAGGTAAAATGTTCATGAAGTTAAGGTGCTAGATATGCCAAGGCGACATATGAAGCAGAATTTGAAGGTCGTGTACTATGTATGTTAAGTCTACATACGAGCAAAGTGTTATTGAAAACTATGCATGGGGTTCTTTGGAAATGGGTTTAATTTTTTTTAAACCTTACGTAATGCTTTTGAAATCATATGGTAGGTGCATTAGGTAAATATATTTATAAAATGTTTTAAAACCATGTGAGGTGGATTTTGAAATCGTGTATAAGGTTTTTGAAAACATTCATAATGTTTTTGAAATCATGCACTTGATATATTAAGTAAATACACTATGTTAAATTGTTTTAGACCATATGAAATATTTTAGAAATCATGAAGGACATTTTGAAAACATACGCTATGCATGCTGTTATGAAAACCAGAATATAATGATTTGTACATAGACATATGAGATTTTTGAAGGACTTATGAAAAATATCCTTAGTTATCCAAGCAAGGATTTAAAGTGGTATTTTGAGTAATCGTCTAGAGTTATAACTTGTACCTTGTACTTTGTTTCTTAGAAGGAAACGAGTACTTAGGATTTTCGTGGAAATCGTGAACGATCACGTGAATGGGAGAACTACAAGAGTAGTTTGTCTTGCAAATAACACGGTTTCTTGGTGTCGGTATCGTAGGGGTATGTCATATATATATGTGTTCACATTGATTTTGAAAATAAAATGGAAACGACCAAATTTATTTATGGAACAACCAAAGTGTTTCAATATTCTTGGAAAGCAAAAGAAACAAAACATAGAATCAAAGTTGTTTCTAAGTAGCATCGTCTTCTAGTCAGCCAAATGCTCATTCATGGGTCGGACTTGCATTGACAAGCCTTGGGAAATTGTTCCTGAAATGGACCATCTCACCACAGTTGTAGCAAGAACCAGGTGGAAAGCAAGCTTGTGCTGGATCTGCTTGAATTTGAACAGGGTTCTGAATAGCTTGGTTTGGCGCAGTGGCTGAATGACAGATTTTTACCGTATGACCAAAAAGTCCACAGTTCAAACACTTTCGGCATTTGACACTGGCATGGTGATGAAGGTTACACTGATTGCACAAAGGGGCTTTTCCTCCGTATGGTGCTTGAGCAATTCGCATAAGTTTTGTTTTGGATAGCAAAACGGCATGCATTAACCAAATGTCCCCATCGTCCATAGTGGGTACATTTGAAACATGGTGTTTGATTCAGATGATGACGGTTGCATTGAATGCACAAAGGAGTAGTTCCCTTGTATAGCTTTTTAGCAGGGGGTTGAGCTGCTTGGTTGGGTGCAGCGTGATTGTTTTGGGCAGCCTTAACGAAGTTCTGTGAAGCCTTACGCTTATTTGACTTTCTTGAAGGCTTGGTTTCCGTCTTCTTAGGTGCCTCAAGAGTAGTTTCGTCCTTGAGATGAGACATAGCAACAGCTAACTTAATGGTCCCAAAGAGTACTACGCTTAGTTGTTGGGCAATTTTAGCAGCCAGTTCGGACCTTTGAGCATCGCTGTTAGGAGAAGACATCCTAAAGATAGTGGGAGATATGAGAGAAAACAAGTGAGATGTTATCGGATAATCAAAATAGAATGTTTAAATATATCGACAACGCATAAGGATTGTGATCATTTGTTTGTTACCTAAGGCAAACAAACGACACAGTGACTAATCAAAGTAAGCGGGTCATATTAATGTATCGCGAAGATATGCTTTAGCCTATAAGTGGACACTCACCCCAAAAGTTCCCAGGTAAGAGTGACTGGTCCGATACTGCAGATTTGTACGAACACTCTAGCCTTAGACAGAAAATTCGAGATATAGGCACCCACCCTCGTGTTCACATTATAAAGACCCGAACTTTGACGAGATTTGGAAAACTTTGAAGGTTCAAACCCTTATAATGAATCATCTAAGAATAGATGATTGGTTTTCAGAAACGGATTTGTAATTTGAGATCTTGTTATGGTTGTCACCTAAAGATAAGTGACGGTATTATTTTAAGATCTAAACACAAGAATCTCGTGTTAGGGTCCTAGGAAGGTTATAGACTAGGTCAAAGCATTACTAATAACCTAAATCCATATAACCATGAGCTCTGATACCAACTTTTCTGTCACACCCCGACCGCATAAAACAACATACTGCGGCGGAAACGTCAGGGAGTGGAGTGACAGAATTATTATTTCACAACACATGGATTAAAAGTTTCGTTTTATTTAAATATTAACCATTTAAATTGTCCTGAAATTAAAGTGAAAACACAACCACATCGTCTATCATTGTTACTAAGTCACTAAGGCCTCGTCAGATCCTCAGTGAGCATGCATCCTAGTCACAATCAACATCATCAATCCCCACCTGAAACATATGCGAAAATAAAGTCAGCAAAGAAATGTCGGTGAGCACATAGGTTTTGTGAGAGTGTCGGATTCATGGCTCATTTACATGTTGCAATACCTCGTTTGACGACAAGAGTCGATAATTGAAAGCCTTGTTTTGAAAAGAGTTTGATATTGCAATATGAATAACCAGCTCAAAATAAGTTGGTTATCGTTTATAAAATCTCGTTGCCATGACTCTTAACCCAAAACATTTGTTTAAGCAAACCAAATTGTAAATCGTTCTTGTAATAAAACTCGTATGGCTTATATCGTATAGTAAACATCGTTGCGTGAAATCATTTAAAATTGTTCGTCCAAGTGAACTAAATAGCGCCACGGTATGTAATATGATAAAAGCATTTATATATAAGAAGTACCAGCGGCGTATCTACCATGCTTTTATCACATTACACCCGTCTCGTTATCTAATCACAACCCAAAACCCAATCGTTCGTTCAATTCGTTTAACTTGTTTAAATTGTTCAAATCGTTCAATCTTTCAAAATCGTTCAATCGTTCAAATCGTTCTCGTTTTAATTGTGAAAACTACTTTTAGTTATCTCGTTGAATACATTCAAACCTTCGTAACTCGTCCATCGTTCAACTCGTATTAACAAACCACAAAAGGGTAACTTAACAATCATCAGGTTCAGTCGTTACCCACATATCCCCACCATAACCATGGTGATAGTTTGATAACGGGATTTGTCAGATCATATGGTACCATAACCTAATACTGGTTGGCTCGGCCAAAGCTATTGAATGTCATTCGTTATGTAATTATGTGCCAACAAGTTCGTTCACATTATCGAAATCGTTTATGTTTAATATAAACCATAGTATTCGTTTTTGAAATCATCGTTGAAAGCATCGAAATCGTTTAACACATATGAATCACCCCAAAACAATTGAAAACAGTAAAATAGGGGACCTATGTACTCACTTTGAAGTGCAAAGTATCCTTGATTTAATGAGCTATCAATGCTTGGGTAAACCAAGGAATTTAAGTAGCACCTAGTAATCGATTCGCTAAGTTAATAAATCGACATCTTAATCGGGAAATCGGGTAGAATGAGGTCTCGTAAACTAAATGAGTATTGGAACTCATGTGATATGGTTTAACAAAGCCTACATCCTAAATCGGAACCTATCTGAAGTGCTGACGACCCTTACGACTCATTAAGGTAGCTTATGCTACTTTAACGCGTCGTTCGCGCGAATGCGCGTTTGAGACACCTAACTAGTCCTATGACAAGTATTATATGCCCTAACATGTTTAAATATGTTACATAATTAGTTTAAATGATAAGAATTAAGTTACATATGCTTAAATTCAAATTATGCATGAAAAGGGCATTTTGGTCATTTTCCTAAGGCATATAAACTACTTATCAACAACTAATTAAACTAAGTGACCATAAGATATAACCTCGGAAGGTTATTCCCTTTACAACTACGGTCAAAAAACATGCTTGGTCAGATCCTAACGATCGACCAAACGGGTAGGGTTCGATAGTCTAAGCGGTTGTCAAGACCGTTTGACATACGACCCTATACAAGCACTAGACTAAAAGTGACGAGTTAAACATGTTAAAACATGTTTAACTAAGTTAGAAAACAAATTTGATATCAAAACAAAGTGTTTTGATACCCGAAAATAGCTTCATCGCAAAATGCGCATAATCATCATTTTGACCGAAACTTTGACTCATCACTTCGACTAATCGACGTGGTAATGAGTAGGTATAGTCACAAGGGACTATAACCATCGTGATTACGCTCACGTTGCAAAGTTCAATTGAACTTTGACTTGACCAATTCATGGTCAAAACAGAAAGTCAAACACTGTTTGACCTTCATGCTTGAAAAAACATAAACAAGCATGAAATAAGCTTACAAAAGGTCCAAGCTAGGAAGAATTGAACTAAAACACTCAGGTATGAAGCCTTAGCTTCAACTTAGAGCAGATTAGATCAATTTGAGCAAGGAACAAGAATGAAACTTGATGGTATTTATAGGAAGCTTGAATTCACAAGATCTTTACATGTGTTTTTGCAAGAATCAAGGCATGATCTTGGCCATACACATGTGGCCCATAGTTTCTAATACAAGGGGAGTCCAAAAACAAGCTCATGGTATGCCAAATCAGGGATTAAAACCATGAGAATAGGCTGTTTCAACCAGATTCAATGTTTATGTCCAGATAGGGGCCTCGCAGTATGCTACGGGTATTCACCCAGGGCGTCGCCATACGCCAAGCCCCCCCCCCCCCCTTTCTGAAGTTTCAAAAATGGCAGAACAGGTCCCTACAGCCTCCAAACTTATTTTTCGACGCGTTTAAGCCCCGTTAACCCAATTTCTAGGCTCTACAAGGATAATAAAGTATAGGGGACATAAAATATGTTTGAAAACATCTCGGATGTCGGTTCGTTTTGCCGTATGGTCACGTTATTCGGTTAATTACGACGAAAACTCGAACGGACGCGAAAACGATCTAAATTATGCGACGAATGGTATTTTTGTCTTCCAATCACTAAAATAAAATATTTTAATGATTACAAAATTTTTTGGATGTCCGGATAAGTTCAGAACGTAAGATATGCGCGTAAATGCAAACTTATGCACTTTTTTACGCGTAAATGCAAATTTTTTGTCTTCCAGTTTGATCAAATAAGTTTATTTTCGCATACCGAACCCCTCAAAGCCTATTTCTAAGCTATGTAAAGGATATTTACGGTATGTTTAACTTATGATCATGTTCCATAGTGTACGTTACTATACGAATCGGCAGACTTTCGAAGTTTGACGCAAATAGTCCCTACGATCGAATAAACTTGTTTTTGCCATACCAAACCCTCCAAAACTTATTTCTAAGTTATGTAAAGGTTATTTAAGGTATGTTAAGCCTATGTCACTGTTCTGGAGTGTTTGTCTTGGTAAACTGATTATGTTTACGCATCAGTTCGCGTATAACTTTCTAGAAAGCGATTTAGAGCTTGAAATTGAACGAGAATTGATATGTGCAAAGGTCACATGTATTTGTACAAATTCCAAGATTGTAACAAAAGATTTTATTGGATTCGTACTTGTATGATGGTCGTAGAGGCACAGATGTCACATCAACATAGTTGTCAAAATGCCTTAAAATATGAGAAAGTCAAGAGAAAACATAAGATTATTTCAACTATCAAAACTATTGATCAAAATTAGGATGCATTACCTTCTTATCTCATCAAGAATCATCCAACAACTCTTCTGAATTAATCTAAAAAAAAAGATAATGTCATTATTTTTTACATACTATATGTGAAAACAAAATAAGATCTATTATTTTTTATCTTGTTAATTATTAAGCTGTTATGGATATACACAATGGACATACCTGAAACAACAACAGTGAATCCATCAAATATTGAAATCATATCTCTCCATGAAATTTCTTCAATTCCTACAAATCAGTTGAAGTTATCAATATGTTTCAGTTTAGTATTTGGTGAGCTACTTAGATGCAATGATGGTAAAACAAACATACTTCACACTATTTACTTACGGGTGGTTCGATCCAAGTTATGTTATCATACCAAAATGGAACATTAATAATTTAATGGGTCGAAATTGTCATTGTTATATAGCATGTTGATATTGATGATGATAATTATTTGTAATCATTGTACAAGAGCACAACCAAATCTTGAGTTGAATCTCTGGGATTTCAGACGTAAAACGCCAGCTATTCTAACAATTTGGATCAAGTAATACACCTAACAATTAGCAAACTACATGCATATAAAATTACATAATGAAATTCAAGGCCAATCCAAAGCCACTATAGAAACCAAAGGAGAACCTCAACTTAGCCAAAAGGTGCAAAACTGTCACACACACCACAGAAGGTAAACATTCTAACTCCTTAGCCGGATCCCATAAACATCTTATAAGTTAACTAAAGCATGGTAAAAGTTAGTCACAATCTCAACACCACTCTTGTATCTTTTTTCTTCTTTTCCCATTGAAGATTTGGGGATTTACAGTTACCTACTTCTGGGTTTTCTTAAAGTTTTGATATTTTACAAAACCAAGATCAATCAACAGATGAAACTAATTCTGTAAAGAATATGAAATGATTTCTAACCTCTGCATTAGTCTTATCTACCTCTATTTTACTGATCTTATGTTTATATTACTTAAAAGATGCTTCGATTTGAGAAAACCCCCCAATTCCAAATACCATAAACCTAGATGGCCCATTCTTAAACATTCAATAAACATTCAACTCCCTAAAATCAAACAAATTACAACACAACAGCAAACCATAAACGACCCAAGAAAACAAACTAAAGTCCCAAATAAAAAAAATTAAGCTGTCACATACCTGAAAAAAGCCAACCAATGAACTATTACTATGCGGAAGAAGAAACCAAACCAATATAGTAGAGAATGCAACGCAAACACATTCAAGAAACAAAACGAACGGCAAAGACCCTCTAAATTGAAATAAAAGTCTAACCAAATAAGCAGATGAAACAGGACAGGGAGCTTGCAATGGCAATTGTTTACTCACCAAAACCTTAATAGCTCGACAAAGTAGGTACTTTTTAGTCTCAAATGCAGCCGGGATCACGGCCAAAAGCCGTAATAATGAAATCAATGATCCTCTCATCTCCCTATACCCAAATTACTTTCGAATGACAAAAACAAAAGCATAGCTACAACAAAATCTAATTGACACATCAATGATTAATCCAAATATAATATACATGGATTAACTTAAAAGCATGTTGATCGCTGGTGAGTTGTAGGTTAACGGAAAAGCAAAAAAACATGTCGCCGGAAGGACCAAATGGCTCAACGATGGTGTTGATTTGCTAAAAATGAAAGGGTTTCTCAAGAAAAGAGAGGAGCCTGCAAAAGTAAGCCGGTTGTGATTTTAGGGTTTCTCAAGTGAAAGAAGAGCGTGCAGAAGAATAGGGATTGATTGGCGGATAAGGTTTGGCCTAATGAATATGTTGTCGAGACCTTAATTAGTCTTGGTTATTGTTTAAAAACGTTTAATTAAATTAAATATTATTTCTTTTCTTTATTGTTTAAAAATCAGAAAAGGGGTGACATCATGAATTGAAAAATAGCCATCATCACTTTTAAATTCTTGCCTTATATTGGTGAATTTGTCCATATGACATGAGCCTTAGTCCCCATTTATTAGATAAAAGGACATAGATGATATAAAGTATCATAACTCTTCCTTGTATTCTCAAATGAAATTCATGGTTTGGTATCATAAAATAAATAATCAATTTAACTTGAGCCTTAACTCGTCTTGATCGGAAAACAAAAAATGTATAAAATTATATATTTATTTTAGAGAAATTTACCTTAAAATATAACTTGTAGGTATGTAAGAATAATATATATTATATTTCTACATATATATTCCAATAAAATTATTATACTTAGTATAAACAATAGTTTCATCTCTCGACACAACACATATATTTACCCTAAATATATATGTAGTGTAAACACACACACACACATACACACATATATATATATGCCAGATAAACTCGCGTGTGACCCCAATATTTAACCTAGATAACACCGTTGTTGTTTATTTTTTGTTTCCTCAAAAACCTTAAATTATGCCTTCTAATTTTAGCCTCATTATCATAATCTGAACCACTATCAAAGATCTCATTGTCCAACACTTCCTCATCAACATCATGTTTGTCATCAGCTATGATATTGTCAACCACACTAACATCAATATTCAACTTATAGTCCTTCATGTCTACTTCAATATCATCCATAGTGTATTCCTTATCAACAATGCATTCACTATCACTATCATTCTCTTCTTTATAACCCTGTTCATCCTCATCACCTGAAGACCTTTCCTCATCAACTGAATTAACACTCTCGTCATCTAAATTAACACCCTAACAATCTGCATTTACACCCTTATCATTATTATCATCTACATTACCTTTCTTACAATCTGCATTAACATTCTTATCATTCTTACAATCTACATTAACATTATCATCATTGATGTGTCTGAAAGACAAGATGTTTTTATAGTGTAAAAACTGCATTTTGATAGTTTTGTTGTCACAACCCCCGACCCCACCCTGGGAGCGGGAGCAGCGAGCCAGTTAGATGGTATCGGTGTTTATTAATTTGGCAGTGGAAAGTTTCATTAGGACCGTAGTTAGGAAATATCTTTATCAGAGTTAAAACACCATCTTTTATAAAAAGTGGGATAAAACACAAGTTTCATTTACAATACATTTATAGGGATAAACCTAATTATTGAAAACAAAGTCTCCTTCTCATTTAGGTAACTTTTATAGCCACTTTTCTAAGCCTTCAGTGCTCTCCGGCTGGCTTCTATTAGCTTCACATTAAGTTACCTGAAACACGTTTTAAAAAGGTTTTATCAGCAAGAAAAACTGGTGAGTGCATCCCAGTTTAATCAAAACAGTTTTATCACTTTACATTATTGAGGGCATCCGCAATTACATTTGCTTATATCTACTCAATTACTCATTCAGTACTGTCAACACCTAACTTGTGGGTCATATTACTCAATGGCTATATCGTTGTCCAATGGTAACCTCTTTCACATTTTGTATACAAAAACCCAACATACCGGCAGCAATTGTAGAATCACAAATACTCAATTACTGTTAAGTTTAATTTAAAACATTTGAGGTTTTGGTAAAATATTTTGACTCACGAAAGTAATTTACAAAAGGTGACAAAAAGAGAATGTACTCACAAATAGTGAGAAAAAGTGAATGTACCCACATTTGTAGGTTAGGTATTTCAATAGGCTTCCTGGTAATATTATAGCTTCCTGTTGTTTCTCCTGCTTATTATTTATTAAATTTACACAATGCACACATGTTAGTAAGATAACCCAATCACATTAGCCATACAACACGAGACAGAACTCCAATGACTGAGTCAGGCAGAGCCTTAACATGCATTACGAAGTCCTAGGTCAATCGGGTGTAACACGTGACAGAACTCCAACGACTGAGTCAGGCAGAGCCTTGACATGCGTTATGGAATCCTAGATCGATGTGTAGATTAACAAATAGGGTTATAATACTTACAACGAGGCAGAGCTTTGCTTCTTAGGGGGATCTTTGGCTATAACTTTAGCGTACAGAATGTTGAGAGAGAATTAGAATTTTGAACAACTTAGAAATACCAATCTCTGCTCCTTTTATAGTTGGTCGATGGGTTCCTCGCGCCCGCGAGGCCTGCTTCTATCTCTGTCGCGGCCCGCGACTCGCCCTAGCTAGGCCTAGGGTCGATGAGTCACGAGGTGTAGTGTTGACACGTGTAGGACACGTGGCGGCTCAGGTGATCAGCAAGTAACGGGGCCTCACACCCCGCGAGACCTACGACCAACTGGGTCGCGGCCCGTGAGTGGCCCATTTTACTTGTTTTATTCGATTTTCATTAATATAAATGTTATTTGGGTCCATTTCTCACATACGGGGTGTATTAGGAGCGTTCAGGGTCATTTTCGAGGGTTGTTATATCCTCCCCACCTTGTTTTTAAATCTCGTCCTCGAGATTTGGGCTATGATATCTCCTTGGGGTTATGTCACGTCTTTTAGTTAGTAAAAACGGTATCAAGGTATCTGGGGCAGAATCAAGACATGAACATAAGGATATCATATATAAATTTTGGAATCAATGGTTTAGTAGAATTAGTTTCAGGAATTGATGTTTATATGAACAAGATGAATTGATACCATCATCAAGGGGACTAAGTTTCACAAAATCAACAGAGACATATGACTCTTAGAAACAATAGGATTTAATGTCAAAAAAGAACTCACTTTGATTCGTCAATTTGAGGAAGACTCTGAATCAATAATCTCAAAATGAAAATAGAAGTATGAAAAATGATTCGTCAATTATCAAACCAGAAGTCAGTGACTTTTATTTGAATGGCAGGGATACACCGAAAATACAATAGAGTTTAGTGTATCATTGACCTGATATATAATTGTATACTACTTGGATGATGAGTCAAACAAAAGACATATGAATTTGTATGATTAGCACAGGCTACAAATATAGACAGACACCGCAAGGTGTCATAAATGATTGAAATAATTCAATGATTATGGTGACCAAAGGAATTCACCGTTTTCGAAATTAACTGAAAGTTTCAATGAAGTGAATCTGGACATTCAAAATATAGGATTTTCAAGTGAAGGAGTAAATGAATGTTATAGAATTGATCAAAGGTGAAGGAAATGTTGGAGGTACATTGGAATATAATATGAATTTATATACCCTTATCCTAACACGTAGTTGTGTTAAGCTTAGTTTAGGATGATGAATCAATAGAAGATAGATAAATCCGTATCTCAAAATGAAATGAGTTCAAGGTTCAAAGAAAACGCCACCATAAGGTGTCGTAATTTAACAAATGACTGGGAGTTGAAAAATTTAAACAAGTCTACTATGATTCATGAAAACGAAGGGTTGTTGAGATTACCTTGAATATGATGATCTGAATTCATCATATGGGATCTTGAATTGAATGTATATTGTGAACAAGTTCAAACAGTTGAGCTTGGTTTGGACATATTCCAACAATGGATATATGTTTTTGACAAGAATTGGTTATAATGAAAATTCGGTAAGTGACTTTGAAAAGGAACGAAGTCTTCCAGGAAATATGTTGACTTGCAATGACGTAGGTTATAAAGATTCAAAATGAGTATAACGAAATAATATTCGAATTAATGAATAAAAGATCTTTTGAAATGAAATCACATGCATAACAAGCAATGCACGTGCAACATATGAATTTGTCAAGAGATGAGACAAATGAGTGTTGGCTTTATGAAAGAAAAATAAAGTCCTTTTATTTATAAAACTTTGATTGGAATCAAAAGTCAACTAATACTTTAGTACAGACAAAACGCATGGGTGCTTATTTTAAAAGTTGTTACCTCCTACGTCGTCAATATTTATGTGTTCTCCTTAGCTTCATCTGGGTTTTTAGCCTTGTTGTCGGGTGCCTTAGATAGTTTCAGGCAGTAGGGACGGGTATGTCCTGGTTCTCCGGAGTTAAAACAGAGGTTATTTTTCCTTCTACATTTTTCCTCGGTATGTCCAGTCTTCTTGCAGAAGTTACAGGGGTGTGTCTTCCTAAAATGGCGTCTCCCTGGATGCTTTTTGTTATAGGTGCTGCAGGTAGATTGCGCGATTGTTGGTTCCATTCCTTTGTTCTTATATGATTTATCAGAGCAGAATTCCTTATAAAAGTAACTATAGGTTGTGGTTTTCTTCCGTTTGGGAACTGGAGTTTTGGTATGAATACCATGGACTCCATTGATACTAGGGCTAGGTTTGAAGCGATGGGTATGCTTACAGCGTATAGTAGGATTCTCGTTTATAGGCATAGAAATTTTAATAGCTTCAATGATCGAAGGTATGGCATTAGATATTCCTTGAGCTATTATATTTTCTATAGTATTTTTATCCAAAGAATTTTCATTAGTAGCCTGAATTTCTTGATTATATGCTATTTCCTTAGACATCTGAATTGCAAACATTTTTAGATATTAATATCACAGAAGTAAACAATTAGTCAAACACATTTTGTTGCTCATATTGCATTAGCATAACTACAATCATACCTATTAGTATTATGCGTTGATATATATATATATATATATGTTACCAAAATATAAGGAAAGTACACATATTATATATTATATTATATTATATTATGGGTTGTGCCTTCTCGTCGTAGTGGCAGGCGAGCTTTTCTTTTATGCTCGATGTCTTACTGATAATAGCTTCTCTTCATATTGTCTCAACTTAGTTACATTTTCAGAACTCATGGCTAGATAGGTATTCAAGATGTATGGTGAAAATTGTGACTGTAGCTGGAAATAAGGGTCGTGTATGAGTTCCTGAGATTCTCTATCATTGGCCCTCATTGTTTCCTTAGTTTTAGTGCTAGTACGGTTATCCTTAAGGTTTCTTTTGGGTTAAATGTGGGTATGGGTTGAGAAATCATCGGAATAGGTTCTGAGTAAACATGTAGGTTTGTTTCTCCTGTTATCTAAAAGCTTGTTTTTCTACAGAAGATATTTGATTATTATTTTATGTAGGTTATCAAAAAATTTTATCTTGTATATGCATACTTATAAAATTTCAAATTTCCTGTAATATATATATATATATATATATATAGTACTAAGTCACTTTGATAAAAATCCAATTATATAACTGATGGTATTAATTATTCTGGTTATTCCCATAACTTTATTCTCTTATAATAACAATAGTAATTGAAATAAATTTCTGTTAAATTTATTGACATAAGATTTAGAAATAAAAGGGTGAATAATTAAAAGAAAATAAATTAAATCAAAATATATAAACCTTATGGATTTATTAGAACAATTTTAACCAGAGGATTGAACCATATTTGTAGGATCGTTGTGCGACCTGACTGAGTCGTTCAGAAGAGTTTATATCCGAATCAAAGGCGGAATTCAGAGAAACGGACTTGTTTACTGCCTGATTCAATTTAAATGTCTCTATTATTGATATAACAGCAATTTACAACCTGGAGACACTTCGGCAGCACTTCGTTACCGAATCAGAAAAGTTACAAATGACAACCTAGGCTCCACTATTTATAGACGTGTAATTTCGCACGGAATAGCCAATGGTAATTTCGTGCGAAATTACCTACTTGTAATTTCGTACGAAATAGCCTTTGGCGATTTCATGCGAAATTAGCTTTCCACACTTAAAACTCAGTTTCTAGCATCCCGAGCACTAGTTTATCCTATCTTGTTACACGACTCGATACAAGACGGAGTCAACAGACAGAGTGCACTAACAGACTCCCCCTTGGATGTTGATGAAGTCTTCAGTGTCTAGTGTTTAGCATGGCACCTCTTCAATCTTGATCAGTCTTCAAACTCTTTCCGATTTGTCTAACATTGTAAACATCCATCAATCATTCTTCAGGCTCCCCCTTTCGTTAAGCTTCCGTGCTTTTAGGAACGACACCTTGCTTCCTGGTTACAAGCTCCCCCTTGCATTGAGCTCGTCTTCAGACTCCCCCTTAGACTCAGCTGTCAGGATCGTAGTCTGGAATCACATCTGCAACACTCAAACATTTATAAATAACAATGTTTTGAATTTCAAGAATCAAATATCCTGGCTCTTTAGCAGATTTTAACAATCTAAGAATCCAACCCCCTCACAGTTAATCATCCAAGTCCAACTTAATGACCTTGAAGATATCACAATTTTTTTTATTAAAAAAAATCAAGTATCAAATTAATGAACTTGTTTTATTTTCAAAAATACAATCAGCATACTTAGATTTTGAAACTCAGCATCCCAGACATCGGTTGTAGAAAATAAAGTAGAATCAAAATCTTTTTGTATTTTTCTGAAACATAAAGCAATATAGAAATATTTACAAACATATTTACAGACAATATTTTTGTTTGAGTTTGTGTCAGAGGATCATATCAGTTTTTGACAAATCACAAGTACCGTTGAGCTTAGTTACACATTAAGAATTAAACAATTCACTTAGATTGTTGATATACTGATCCACTTAAATTTTCACACACATTTCAACTGATTCAGGATACGAATTAGGTGTATTAAGAACTTAAACTCATTCATGTGTCCCACCTCTTGAATATACTCCCGTATCCAGATCCCAATATTCAGTCTTACAGGTGAGTATACCTAGATGATATCTGTAAGGGGTTAAATGCGAGGGCCGTGAGAGCTCAGGCTATTGCTTCCGCAAAATCAGAGATATGACGGCTTCGACTTTAGGTGTGTCCCCTTTAGAGGATCTTTTCTTCAACAGCACATGATTAGCATTTTTCAATGTTTCAACATTTTTTATGCTGAGGGTGGTGTTATATTTCAAGCAAGCGAAAAGTATTATACAGGGACTAGGCCATTGCTTCCGCATTATCAGAAGTCCCGGGATAATACCCCAGATATCACTAAGCATAAAGACCTAGTATCTCAGAAAGAGGGGTCCTTCAAACAAGATTTCAGGGGTTACCTGTATATCCAAGTAGTGTTCCCCACGAAATAAGCAAGTTTGAATTTAAGTTTATATCCCGAAAAAGTTTACTAAATGTATAAAAACCTATCGGCATATCATCAGTGAGACTGTTTAACACTATTAAATCATTACATTTCTTTAGCATACTGTAACTGTCTACTGATGTACTATCATTTCCTCTTTTTACACAAAAACTCATTTTTGAATTTTATCATGTTTTTTACTTTTTCAAATTTTCTAATGTTTTTGAATTTTCTGACAATAATACTCCCCCTAAAATACAAAATCATTTAAAAAATTTGACAAACCGACACAGATAGCTTTGTCTCGTCATCCATTTTCTTCTTTTCGTGCTCTGTTTTGCAGAAATATAACATACCCCCATGATTTACAACCCATTGATTTTTACAGTTTGAAAACCGTTTTTCAATCTTGTGAAATTTATCATGTTTGTTCCGCCGTGAGGGTTTCGGCATATTCAAGCAACATATTTTTGAATTTTTGGATTTTTGACAAATTTAAAAAACAAACATATTTTTGATTTTTCAAAATTTTGACAAAATAAAAACATATTTTTGTTTTTAATTTTTTTCAATTTTTAGGATTTTTGAAATATTGTTTATTTATGTACAGAAAACAAACAAACTCCTTGTTTCAATCAACACAGGGTTTAGCATCCTCCTCTCCTCGTTGTGCCAGGCTGCTCTGTTTTCCCTTTTTTTACAATCTTCAATTTTCTTGAGCACCTGCACATTCAAACTATTCAATCACTTGAACAATTTAGCCCAGGTCTGTTTGACCTTAGGCATTTCAACACAATATGCATCATTCAACTTCGGAAAATCTTTGTCATTCTGAACAAAGACTTTTTCAATTTTAATTTCATCTTTTTCATCATTTACCGAAACGATTTGTTTCTTAGCACTCCAAGTTTGACCTTTAGGAGTACCTCGTTTGTAAAAATGTGACTTTTTCGAACATTTTGATTTTGAACAACATTTGGTTTACAAAACTGTTGGGGTTTTGTCATATCAACTGATGTTTGCCAACTTTGCGTTGTTCTGAATCTGGGTGTGTGAGAATTCCAGGTCTGTCTTGAATCGAACCTATTCGAGTTTGATTTCCAAGTTTGATTCGATTTCCAAGTTTGATTCGATTTCCAAGTTTGTTTTGAATCAAATCTGGTGGACCTTTGTTTCACATCCTCAGATTTCTGTTTTTCCACATTATCAGACTTCTTTTTCTCAACATCAACAGGTTTTAGATTTGGACACTTGCATACTAGATGTCCAATTTGATCACATTTAAAACATGTTCTCTTTGACACATCTTTGACCTATGGTTGTTGCTTTTTCTTTTGAGCATAGAACTCTTCATTAGACTGTCGTCTAAATTGGAGTTCTTTCTCTTCTTCTGAACTTGTTCCATGAACAAAATTCATCTTTGCCTGAAAATTTGGCATTTCATTTTTATTCCAACTTTGTTTCTTTTTATAACCCAACCCATCCTTCATGTTTTTCTTCTTGTAACCAGGTTTGTTATAAAAACTTTTATGACTCTTTCCAACAAACTTTGAAATTTCAGATTTTTCAATCTCAACCATTTTGAAAACTTTATCAATCTTTTCTGAAATCACATTCTGAATCGGGAATACAACATCTAAGAATAATTTGTCCGATCCAATCATGGTATAAACCAATCCTTTTGAATCATCATCCAAATTTTTCTCAGATTTTGAGTTTTTCAGATATCCATCATGAAAATTACCTTCATTTTCATCCTGTGATTCAGATTTACCTGTATCAACTGACTCTTCTTTCAACACACTTTCAACGACCTTACCTACCACCTCTGAATCACTAGAATCATCAGATTTGGAATAGGTTACGTCAATGTTATCTGGCAATTGATCTACCATGTTGAAAGCTTTTTCAAACTTTTCATCATCATAAAATGCAAACTTTTCCGGTGGTGGAACTTGATGAAACTCTGAGCCAATGCCCTTTTTGTTTTGCTCAGAATCTTTACCATCTGGTTTTATGTTGAAAATTCTTTCAAGCACATATGACGACGCATGATAACTTTTCAATTTATTGTTATCCTGTTCTAAATCAGCAATCTGACGCTTTAGCTTAGCAACATCCTCAATGTAAGAGTTTACAACTTGTTGCTTTATTTCATAATTTCACTTAAATGTATTAGTTGTTTCAGAACAATAATCCAATCTTGATTGAACAAATTTCATTTCACTTTTCACCTTTTCATGTGACTATTTTGTAATGTGATAAGCCAATTTTATTGAATCATATTCTTTTTTCATTTCTTGACAATCATTTT